>CM037636.1:11679597-11730001 GCA_015227895.2 Colaptes auratus
AACAAATAAACAAACAAGCAAATACTAAGGACTGACAAATATATGGCCTTGTGACTTGGAGGCCAAGGTATTCTGACGTATATTTGGATCAAGAGGTGCTGTCAATGTCCTCCTTAACAACAAAAAGCTTATTTGAACAATAAATAAGCAAGTCTGTCTGTGAAGAACAGGTTTGTGGACACAACACAAAGATGACTGCCCACTAACAGAAGCATAGGTAGGAAACACAACACTCTGAGGGGATTAGTGAAGTCACAAAAAAAAAACAGTGGATGATATATTCAAGGAAGGCTGAGTGATGAGTGTTGCTTAGGATCTGTATCTAAAGACAATATTCACCAGCAGTGGTCATCAGGGTTGCACTGCACAAGAAAAGTAGATTGTAGCATTAATATATCTGAAAATATGATAGAGTGGGCATGATTCCCTTATTCCCTTATAATAATAATCTAGTATGAATGACAATGTTATATATGTAATATTTTGCATACAATGGCCTTATTTTTACTGAGGAAAGGGTCTGCATAGGTGTAAAGATGCATGAAATGTTGCTTTTTCTTTATTTATAAAGAAAGCAAATAGGAAAGTTTGTCCTTCACAAGTCTAGACATGATCTGGTAAACTCCTTCAAAGCTTTATGTTTGAGTGGTGCATTCATTCCAAACTCAGGTTATTAAGATCCTATAGAGAAGCATAACAGCATACATTGTACTATTTTTGTTCTGTGTGTAGTGACACTAGCACTATATGCTGCACAAGGATTTCTGTATGTTCATACAGGTAATTAACTTTTGTACAATAGAATAGAAGACAGTTTTAGAATAGCATGGAATGGAATGGAATGGAATGGAATGGAATGGAATGGAATGGAATGGAATGGAATGGAATGGAATGGAATGGAATGGGATGGGATTAACCAGGTTGGAAAAGACCTTTGAGATCACAGAGTCCAACCTATCACCCAACACCATCTAAGCAACTAAACCATGGCACCAAGCACCCCATCCAGTCTCTTCCTAAATACCTCCAGTGATGGGGATTCCACCACCTCCCTAGGCAGCCCATTCCAATGGGCAATCACTTTCTATGAAGAACTTCTTCCTAACACCCAGCCTAAACCTCCCCTGACACAGCTTGAGACTGTCCCCTCTGTAGTATTATTAGACTTGAGGAATTTATTGATGAGAAAGCATTTAAAAAAAAAAATTAAATCAGCCTTTTACAGTTATTTTCCCCCCCTCTTCCTTCTGGAGTACCTCTGAGAAGATCGGCTTCCTGATGTAGTATGGCTATGTGAACATACAACTCTGACTTGCACTTCTTGAAAACAGTTAGATGTATATGTGTGGATGAGAAACCAAACAGAAAGGAGTGTAGGAACTGCAAGACCAAATTCCTTTCTCCAGAGGTTGTCAGAATTCTTTGCTCAGTTTACACTGGGGAGAAGGGACTGGGAGAGGGGAAGAAAAATGTGGAAGTGCAGTGAAGAAGAGTGAGAATAAAGAGACAAATATAATTCTTTTCTGCAAAATGAGCAGTCCCTGGATGCAGCAACAGCATAGACTCCATGGTACAAAGGAATCTCAGACAAGATGACCATCCTTGTTTGAAGGGATGTCTATATACTAGGAGTCTGGAGCTGCTCTTAATTTAATATTTTAGCACTCAATTATTAACTATAGGGGATGAGGAAGCTCACATTTATGTGTATTTATTGCACATCTTTTACATAAATCACAATATAACATGATACTGATACTTTCAGGGGATCAATGCCTGGGATATTACACTTAAGCCTCTGTTTCAATGCCTGACTGTAACAGAGTATGTAACATACCTGCATACCTGCTTGCTTGCAGCAGCCTGTGAAAAGCAGGTTGCCCAGAGAGGCTGAGGAATCTTCATTCTTGGGGATTATTCAGACCTGATTAAATTAAAGCCCTGAGAAACTGGATATGTTCTCACAGCTGACTGCTTTGATCAGGAGGCTGACAATATGACCTCCCACAAACGCTTCCCACCTCAGCTGTTTCATGATTCCAAGCTGTGAGGAGGATTTTAAGGTTAACTTTGTGTTTCACCTTCTAGCTGTGATCCAGTAAAAGCAATAGCACAGAAGCAGTTGTAGGATTGCTTTCACTGGTTTATCCCCTTCTGGAAAAAAATAGAAATTGTCATAGAATGGTAAAAAAATTTGATCTGGAAGAGACCTTAAAGATTATCTTGAGCACTTCCAGGGAGGGGACATCTGCAACTTCTCTAAGCAACCTGTTCCAGTGTCTCACCATCCTCACAGTAAAAAATTTCTTCCCAGTGTCTAATCTGTTCAAAAGCATTATCAGTCATGCTATCACTGCACTCCCTGAGAAAGAGTTCCTCCCCATCTTTCCTGAAGGCCCCTTTTAAGTACTAGAAAGCCACTATAAGGTCTCCCTTCCTTCTTCCCCAATCCTCTTTGCTTGTCCTCATAGGGAGGGTTTTCCAGCCCCCTGATCATCTTCACCATCTTCCTCTGGAACTACTCTAACAAGTCCATGACTTTCTTATGCTGGGACCCTGAAGATGTTCAAGAGGGGATTGGACGTGGCACTGGGTGCCATGGTTTAGCAGTCATGAGGTCTTGGGTGACAGGTTGGACTTGATGATCCTTGAGATCTTTTCCAACCTTATTGATTCTATGATTCTATGATTCTATGACCCACAGACCTGAACACAGTACCCCATGTAGGGTCTCATCACAGTAGAGACAGAATCACTTCCCTTGGCCTGCTGGTCACATTTCTCTTGGTGCAGCTCAGGATGTGATTTGCTTTCTGAGCTGTGAATGCACATTGCTGACCCTATTCAGTTTTTTTGTCCTCCACAAACACCCTCAAACCTTTCTTGGCAGGACTGCTCTCAATAATCTTGCAAACTTATTTTACACCACATTTACATGTAAGAATATGTTTATCTGACAGCATCTGGTAAGTTGCACTAGCAAATTATTTCTGGGCTGTAACAAAATAGAAGTATGGACCACATCTCTGTCAATTCTACTGCAGGAATATGTGAATTATATTCCTTGCAGGAAATTCCTTTTATGATCTCTTGAAATGAAGTTTTTTTTAACTTGTCCTTTCCTCTTGTTTTTGTAAAGTCATATTATTCCTAGAAAGTGCATAAAAAAACCCTCAACCAACCAACCAAACAAAAACAAAAGACATGTTAAGGATAATGCATATGTTCACGAATAGAATAGAGCAGAGCAGAGCAGAGTAGAGCAGAGTAGAATAGAATAGAATAGAATAGAATAGAATAGAATAGAATAGAATAGAATAGAATAGAATAGACCAGACCAGGTTGGAAGAGACCTTCAAGATCATTGCGTCCAACCTATTATCCAACACCACCTAATCAATTAAACCATGGCACCAAGCACCCCATCAAGTCTCCTCCTGAACACCTCCAATGATGGTGACTCCACCACCTCTCTGGGCAGCCCATTCCAATGGGCAATCACTCTCTCTGTGTAAACTTCTTCCTAACATCCAGCCTAAACCTCCCCTGGTGCAGCTTGAGACTGTGTCCTCTTGTTCTGGTGCTGGTTGCCTGGGAGAAGAGACCAACCTCCTCCTGTCTATGTTAGCTCAAACAACCTGCAAGAGCTCATTACCAGTGTAAACTCGTAGGTGATGTTTTTGTAAAGAATATTCAGAAAAGAGGGCACATAATCAATGAAAAACAAACTAGCACCTGTAAGAAAGAAAAAATATGACAAAAAGAAGAAATATGGGTTGGAGTTAAGACTCCTCTTATTTGGTGAAAGCTTTCCAGGGTACTTAACAGGAGAGAAATTATACTTACATTGAAGTAGGACACCATGCCTTGAAAGTGATTTCAACCCTTGTGATTCACAGTACTGCAGATGATGTGCTTAGATAGAGAACATAGAATTAACCAGGTTGGAAAAGACGTTCGAGATCATCAAGTCCAACCTATCACCCAACACCATCTAATCAACTAAACCATGGCACCAAGTGCCTCATCCAGTCTCTTTTTAAACACTTCCATTGATGGTGACTCTACCACTTCCCTGGGCAGCACATTCTGATAACAAACCACTCTTTCTTTGAAACATTTATTCCTAAACTCCAGTCTAAACTGACTCTGGCACAGCTTGAGACTGTGTCCTCTTATTCTGTCACAGGTTGCCTGGGAGAAGAGACCAACCCCACACTGGCTACAACCACCCTTCATGTAGTTGTAGGGCAATAAGGTCTCCCCTGAAACTCCTTTTCTCCAGGCCAAACAATCCCAGCTCCCTCAGCCTCTCCTCACAGGGTTTGTGCTCCAGACCCTCCCCAACTTTGTGCCCTTCTCTGGACAAATCTCACATGATGTAAACACAAGTTCTTAAGTTTCCTGAGGGTAGCTCACACTCCCTTATTTTGATTCCTGAACATCTTTCTGGCCATAGTCTATCCCTTCTCCTTGAAAGGCCTATGCTGAGAAGCTCACTTTTATATTGGAGTGCTGGCAGTTTAACTCCAAATAATATATAACCCAGAAACAAAGGAAAAGCTACTAAGACATATTACACCAACTCCACTGCCCTAAACACTTGTAGTTGAGAATGCAGACTAAATTACCCTGGTAGATCATGGCTTTAATATTTTTAATTTCTCTTCATTAGTAGGAATAAAAACTCATCTTTTTAATTCTATTCCATGTAGCACAAACTACTGTGGTTGTTTTGAAAGAGGGGCTTTATGTGAAACATCCTCCTTTTCTGGGCAACACTGAGGAAATAAACATTTTATGTTTTTCTTAATCATCACAGGAAGAGTAATTAGGAATAGAGTAGAGTAGAGTAGAGTAGAGTAGAGTAGAGTAGAGTAGAGTAGAGTAGAGTAGAATAGAATAGACCAGACCAGACCAGACCAGACCAGACCAGGTTGGAAGAGACCTTCAAGATCACTGTGTCCAACCTATCATCCAACACAACCTAATCAATTAAACAATGGCACCAAGCACCCCATCAAGTCTCCTCCTGAACACCTCCAGTGACGGCAACTGCACCACCTCCCCGGGCAGCCCATTCCAATGGGCAATCACTCTCTCTGTGGAGAACTTCCTCCTAACCTCCAGCCTAAACCTCCCCTGGTGCAGCTCAAGACTGTGTCCTCTTGTTCTGGTGCTGGCTGCCTGGGAGAAGAGACCAACCTCTGCCTGTCTACAACCTCCCTTATGGTAGTTGTAAAGAGCAATAAGGTCACCCCTGAGTCTCCTCCCCTCCAGGCTAAGCAACCCCAGCTCCCTCAGCCTCTCCTCATAGGGCTTGGGTTCCAAGCCCCTCACCAATTTTGTTGCCCTTCTCTGGACACATTCCAGCAAGTCAACATCCTTCCTAAACTGAGGGGCCCAGAACTGGACAGAGGACTCAAGGTGTGGCCTAACCAGTGCAGTGTACAGGGGGAGAATGACCTCCCTGCTCCTGCTGGCCATACTGTTCCTGATGCAGGCCAGGATGCCTTTGGCCCTCCTGACTGCCTGGGCACACTGCAGGCTCATCCAAAAGTCAAATAAAAAATGGGATGTAGGGGGAAAAAATGATGGTTATGGATGATTCATAAACTCAACTCGAAGGAAAGAAATTAAAATAAAAGGGGCAAAAGAAAAAGAAAAATATTGTCTGCATGCTCCAAAATCTTGCATGACAAACTTTCCTGGATAATATTGTTAATAATGCTGATCTCTCTTTTCCACTGGGGATGAAACAGGCTTGACCCACCCTGGGGTAATTTTAACTAAAGGGCACCACTAGAGAATTCGTTTAATAATCTCAGTCTCAAGTCCTTCAGCCGGAGCCAGTCACCTTGTAATGAGTATTCACTTCACAATAATCTCCCTTTTCCCGAAAAATGGTATAAATGGAATTACAACACAATTGCCTCCTTTTATCTGATGAATGTGAAGCAGCAATATTGTGTTAGCAGGCCTTTTTGGAAGATATATTGGACTTTAATAAAATTTGATCAATGCATTTAAGTCAAATTGAATTATATGTAAGTGGATAGGGTTGACATATGTTTCAATATCTGCGAGTGATACATTATTCTCCAGTGAGCATAAAATTTAATGAAATATAAATACCCATTAATCCTCATGTTTCAACCAATCAGTCACCGTTGCTCCTGCCTGCTGTTAGCAGAAGCAGGCCCAGAAAGTCATCTGTTTTATCTAAGCAGGAGCTCCAAACTGGAAAGACATCAGAAAGCTTGGGAAAGTGAGAAGGTCAGGTTAGGGAAAAAATGTGCCAGCGCTTTTGTTGTGCTATTATTCCTTCTAAAAGGAAGCAATGTATGCTTAATTCTCTCTCTTAAAATCCAAAGACAACACTAATCATTACCTTTGAAACTGGAATTCTGTAAAGAAACATATTCAGAAAGGATTTTTTTCTTTTAATTTTTTTATTATATATTAAAGTCCACCTCATTCCTTCATTCTTTTTTTTTGATAGGAGTCTGGTTATGGCATAGTTTTCATGTTTTGCAAAGCAAATGTGCATGAAAAAGAAACACAACAGACCACAAACACCTTTGACTTGAATTGTATCCAGTGCTGGCAAGGCAAGCAAGTTGAACCTTGTAGTACAGAATGCATGACACTACTAGAGAACGCTGCAGTCTAATTTCTAACCAACAAACAGCTCTGACATTAATGCTCCACATTTTAGAGAATGTTTCCATTTATGCACTTGTAGTTCAAGATAGTTTATATATCTGTAGGGTTAAGAATTAAATAGAGTGGTGCAAAGCTGTAGAAATAAAAAAAAAATCATAGGGACAAAACTCTGAATTTGCAATTGACAGCTAAGGATAAATCAAGCACCAGTTAATGAAAACCTTTCAATTTTCCTTCACCACAGCTTTGTCAGTGAAATCAGAAAACAGAAATAAGCAAGCATGCAAAAATACTTTTGAGGAAAGCACCAAATCTTCCTTCAGAATATTCATCAATATCCAAGGGCAGGAGATTGAACACATCCAAGTGCCGGGTTCTGCACATTGGCCACAGCAACCCCATGCAGTGCTACAGGCTGGGGTCAGAGTGGCTGGAGAGCGGCCAGGCAGAGAGGGACCTGGGGGTACTGGTTGATGGGAGGCTGACCATGAGCCTGCAGTGTGCCCAGGCAGCCCAGAAGGCCCATGGCATCCTGGCCTGCATCAGAAACAGTGTGGCCAGCAGGAGCAGGGAAGTCATTCTGCCCCTGTATACAGCAGTGGTTAGGCCGCATCTTCAGTACTGTGCCCAGTTCTGGGCCCCTCAGTTTAGGAAGGATGTTGACTTGCTGGAATGTGTCCAGAGAAGGGCAACAAAGTTGGTGAGGGGCTTGGAACCCAAGCCCTATGAGGAGAGGCTGAGGGAGCTGGGGTTGCTTGGCCTGGAGAGGAGGAGACTCAGGGGTGACCTTCTTGCTCTCTACAACTACCTGAAGGGAGCTTGTAGACAGGCAGAGGATGGTCTTTTCTCCCAGGCAGCCAGTACCAGAACAAGAGGACACAGTCTCAGGCTGTGCCAGGGCAGGTTTAGACTGGAGGTTAGGAGGAAGTTCTCCACAGAGAGAGTGATTGCCCATTGGAATGGGCTGCCCGTGGAGGTGGTGGAGTCACCGTCACTGGAGGTGTTCCGGAGGAGACTTGATAGGGTGCTTGGTTGCATGGTTTCATTGATTAGGTGGTGTTGGATGATAGGTTGGACGCAATGATCTTGAAGGTCTCTTCCAACCTGGTCTGGTCTGGTCTGGTCTATTCTATTCTATTCTATTCTATTCTATTCTATTCTATTCTATTCTATTCTATTCTATTCTATTCTATTCTGTTCCATTCTGTTCCGTTCCGTTCCATTCCGTTCCATTCCATTCCATTCCATTCCATTCCATTAAAAGTGCAATGCTGCATGAGAATGTTCCTGCCAGAGGGAATTCTCCAAATGGCTTGGGGTCTATGATCTGCTAGAAAAATCCTTGAGCATTTAGAAGATTGAAGAATCAATTTGTCATCTTCCTGTAATGTTTTGCCCCATATGATCTATGGTGAAACAGGGCAACGTTAGAAGAAATAAAAGGTTTGGGTAAATGACACATTGGTGTTTCTAGTTTGTCCTTTCATCTCATGTAAATGTAGAACATAATTCAGGAGTAGGTATGTGTCACAACAGGAGGAGGCATATGTTGAACATTCTGCTGATAAGGTGTTTAATGTGTCATCATGATAGCAGATAGTTTTGAGGGACAGGTTTGGGATGTTCACATTTTGGTACTTAGGGTAGAACATCCTATTATGTCTCAGTACTTGACTGACCATTATTTTCAGTGACCCACTTGTTTCAGAACTTATCTACCACCCATAAACTGAAGAACGAGAAATGTATGACACCGTTGTGCATCAAATTGCATGAGTTAGCACTTGAGAAAACCAGACAAAACACTGTTTCTCTACTGCAGAGACCCAAAAGGAATGACTTCTTGTCAAGTTTGGAGACCTTTCAGTTCGCATTTTTGCATCCTACAGAATGCAGATAACAAGCGCCTTGCTGATGGCATGCTCCTAAGATACTTGCTTTCAGAAGTACATAGGCAAACAACAAAGGTTGAGATGGGTATTTTTCAAATGAATAGTTTTCAAAATATATCTGATATGGCTATGGAACAGTTATAAGCTATGGACAAGGCAGCTCTGTTTGAAGTCCCCAGTTTCTTCCAAACATAAGGTAGCCATAAGCTGAAGACCCACAGCTGGTAAGTTTTTCCTAACTCACTAATAGCTCTGAGTGGCCTTGAGCATTGGGTGCTCAGTTCAGCACAGTACAGCTTCAAACACAGCTGTGCCACAAGGCAACCACCTGGCCATATTTGTCATTGTCCTCCTTTTCCCTTGCCCATGAAACCACAACTGACTGTAGGGCGACTGAGGTCTTGAACAATTACTTTCTGATAAGCTTCTCTCTGACAGGCTTCTGCTGTTTTAACCTTTTGATGTATCAATTGTCTTTATTTTTTTTTCCCTTCTAAGCAGATTATAACTTACATCTGATTATGACCTTGATGAATTCTCTTCAGAACAATCTAGGTAAAGGTTCTAACGATTTTGGTAGACCCTTGATATATAAATTTGTGCTGCAGTTTGTGTTGATAATTAATCAAGGCTTTTGGGGGTGGGGTGGGAAGATATGGAAGCTTATTATTATTCCTCTTAAACATTCATCACTTTGAGGTACAAAACTGCAAAGGGTAACCCGGATATAATTGTCATGGAGTGAATACTCTGGACAATACAAAACACATTGCTGGGATGAATGTTGACATTTGATTAATGTTATTCCTTTCATTTCTGTGCCAGACATCACAATTACCCTATACAAAGTGTTTGCCACTGACTGTAGTGTAATTGTTAGTATGTACTTTCTGATATGTCAGTGAAATAGTTCAACATCTATGAAATTCTGGGTTTCAGAGGTTTTCTTTTAGTTCTCAGTCTGTTGTATATGAAAGTTATTCTGTCATTTGAGCAGTGTTAATGTGTATGAACAGAAGTTAGCTTAATGATGATTCTTCTAGTAAAAAGGCACAAGCACAAGGATTTAAAAGCTGCTTTGAGATGTGGTCTGCTTGACTGCAAAGCATGTCATAATTGAACCAATGCCACTTTAAGCTTTAACTCAGAAGCAGCCAAAGTTCTCTGATGAAGTATTAAAGACTGTTACACAATCAGCTTTCTTTTTAAAAAGTTCTTTTGCATACTGGGGGGTGGAATATAAAAGGGGACTTGAAAAGCCACTAGATTTTGCTCCATAAAGGGCAAAAGTGGCATGCCAAAATATTTAGAGACATGTAAATCTGAGAAAAATTTTCATGAGCAACAGAACTCACTAGGCAAGGCAATGGTCAGCCTGAAAAAAATGAATCTTTAACACATTGAGGCAGTAAAATACAATGAAGAAAAATTAAATTACCATGGTAAACCAGATCAACCCTCCCTGAAGACAATGGATAGTTTTCTATTGTTATGAAGCCATTTTTAATCAGAGCCAGATAGTGAAAATATACACAAGAAGAGAATCACTGCAGAAATGATCTTGTTAATTGTAGCAATTTTCTGAAACTGAAATTTAGGGAACTTTCAAGAAAAGGTGTGAGGTGGAAGATTGCTCTGCTAAACATTAAATTCCTCTGAGCGGGGACTGGATCCGGAAGTTGTTTCAATTTGAACATCTTAATCCATGCTTTAACTGTTCTTTTCCATGTTGGAAGATATCGAATCCATCCTTCGTATTGTGTTTTTTACATTTGTTTGAAATGTATCCCTGTAGACAGCATCTCAATGGTAGAAATCATAATGAATGATTACATTATGGGAGACACCCACCCCAGTGACCACATGAGGTTATGAGGGTAACAATAGCCAAGCTCTTGTAGTCCCTGCTTTCTGCATATTCTCAGCTGCAAACTACAGGCTGTAATCTACATAAAACTGCAAGCTAAACAGGCATCACTGGATAAACTGCCAGCTGCAATAGGACACAAATGGAAAGTCATCAGAAACAGAAGCTCTGAACATGCAGGCACTTGTCTATGCAGTGTAGCAAATCTCTAAAACTCACTTCAGTGTGGGGGAGACGGCTGAATCCTGACAAGTTATTGTAATTCCAAACATATAAACCCCATATTTCTTCTGACCTGCTCACAGTTATAATCACTATTGTCAAAGGAACACGTGAGTACCACCACCACTTCACTATTGACATAAACTCAGTGCTGTAAGTTTAGGGATCTTTTTACCAACTCCTGGATCTATCTGCTGAGCTCAGGTCTTGGGGAACTGCACCTCACAAATAAGGTGACTGCCCTGCCTCCATTAGTATCACCTCAGCTACTGGTTCATTCCCTCATGGAGCAAGGTTCTCCCACTCCTGTAACTCACTAACAAATTAATTGACACAGTGATTACCAAACAGGCTGGATTTGCAATCTCTTGCCAAACAGTAGGAAACTCAGTAGGGCAGGCTTGCATGCTAAAATCACTAAGTTCCAAGAGTGGCCTGAGCCATCCTAATGCCATGCTCCTTTGTGTGTTGTGTGCTCCTGCCCAGTGAGGTGGTGGAGTCACCATCCCTGGAGGTGTTCAAGAGGGGATTGGACGTGGCACTTGGTGCCATGGTCTAGTAGTCATGAGGTGTTGGGTGACAGGTTGGACTTGGTGATCTTTGAGGTCTCTTCCAACATTATTGATTCTATGATTCTTTTTGCTGGTTATTTTTCCTTTGTTTGTTTTCACAAAATGCAAATGTCATGAACTCAATTTGTTAATCTCAATTATTTTGCAATCTGGAAAACTTCACCGGAACATAAAAGCTTTCTTGCCCAACCTGAAGTCCTAAATTACCTTAGCCTTGAAAAGATGGGTGTGGCAGAAGCAATTAGTCTTAAAATTAGTGCCTGTATACTACTTCTATAGATATTGCCATACATTGCAAAATCAGAAGTCTGCATTGTCTTCTGGAATAGAAATAATTCAAGGTCAACTAATTGAATAGAGACTGAGCTGTGGATTGTTTGTCATGCAAGATGATGGAAAGCACCTAACAGTGAACGCTACCCACCGGGAGCAGGCAATCATTTCTTTCCTGAGCAAGTTATGAAGAAGAAGGTCATGATCACGTTCAGGATACAAGAATTTTCTTGTTGATCACCCAGGATTGAGAACTTCAGAGCTACATTGATTTATTATGAAAAAAGACATAGAATAGAATAGAATAGAATAGAATAGAATAGAATAGAATAGAATAGAATAGAATAGAATAGAATGGGATGGGATGGGATGGGATGGGATGGGATGGGAAAGGATAGGATAGGATAGGATAGGATAGGATAGGATAGGATAGGATAGGATAGGATAGGATAGGATAGGATAGGACAGGATAGGATAGACCAGGTTGGAAGAGACCTTCAAGATCATTGCATACAACCTATCATCCAACCCAGCTAATCAACTAAACCATGGCACCAAGCAATCCATCGATTCTTTTCCAGTGATGGGGACTCCACCACCTCCCTGGGCAGCTCATTCCAATGGCAAATCACTCTATGAAGAACTTCTTCCTAACATCCAGCCTAATCTTTCCCTGGCACAGCTTGAGACTGTGTTCTCTTATTCTGGTGGTTGCCTGGGAGATGAGACCAACCACCACCTAGAGCCATAGGCTACGCAAATACATCTTTCATCAACCCTAGGCCCTGTTTTTCCATCTTTCCTTAGGTTCCCATGATAGTATCTTGCTGACTTCCTTCTGAAATTGACAAAAGTATTTATGGCTGGAATAGTTCTTTTAAAAATTAAGCAAAGTTTCGTTTAAGTTGATTCTCACTATTAATATTAAAGCAAAAAGAAAAAAAAAAGTCAACATATAATGAAATTTAAATGATAGACTGAAAAGTAAACTGATTTTTAAAGTAACAGCTGTAATGCATTTTTTCTCCCTCTGACACACACAGAGAATGTATCTTTCTGTATGGTTTACTGTGAAAAAAAAATGTTAGTGATGTAAATCTTTAGAGCAGCTAGCAATCCCCACATATATGCAACTGCCAAAGCAATACATTTTAAGCAAAGAAATGTACTGATGGATTGGAAGATAAAGGGATTTCGATTTATACTGTCAAACAGTTTAGTGTTTATGGCTTGTCAGCATTACCCAATTGATAAATATAAGAAAAATCTGGCCTTGTTATAAGAATGAGTTGCTTTTATATCATCTAGAATATACATGCATGTTAGTTAGAATTGAATCGAATTGAATTGAATCAAATAGAGTAGAATAGAATAGAATAGAATAGAATAGAATAGAATAGAATAGAATAGAATAGAATAGAATAGAATTAACCAGGTTGGAAAAGACCTTTGATATCATCGAGTCCAACCTATCATCCAACAACATCTAATCAACTAAACCATGTCACCAAGCACCCTGTCCAGTCTCCTTTTAAACACCTCCAGTGTTGGAGACTCCACCACCTCCCTGGGCAGCCCATTCCAATGGGCAATCACTCTTACTGTGAAGAATTTCTTCCTAATATCCTGCCTAAACCTCCCCTGGTACAGCTTGAGACTGTATCTTCTTGCTCTGTTGCTGGTTGCCTGGGAGAAGAGACCAACCCCCACCTGGCTACAACCTCCCTTCAGGTAGTTGTAGAGAGCAAGAAGGTCACCCCTGAGTCTCCTCTTCTCCAGGCTAAACAACCCCAGCTCCCTCAGCCTCTCCTCGTAGGGCTTGTGTTCCAAACCCCTCATCAGCTTTGTTGCCCTTCTCTGGACACATTACAGCAACTTAACATCCTTCCTAAACTGAGGGGCCCAGAACTGGACACAGGACTCAAGGTGTGGCCTAACCAGTGCAGTGTACAGGGGCAGAATGACCTCCCTGCTCCTGCTGGCCACACTGTTCCTGATCCAGGACAGGATGCCATTGGCCTTCTTGGCTGCCTGGGCACACTGCAGGCTCATGGTCAGCCTACCATCAACCAGTACCCCCAGGTCCCTCTCTGCCTGCCCCCCTCTCCAGCCACACTGACCCCAGCCTGTAGCACTGCATGGGGTTGCTGTGGCCAATGTGCAGAACCTGGCACTTGGATGTGTTCAATCTCATGCCCTTGGACTCTGCCCATCTGTCCAACCTGTCGAGGTCCCTCTGCAGAGCTCTTCCACCCCCTAACAGATCAACACCTACCCACAGCTTGGTGTCATCTGCAAATTTGCTGACTGACTCGATCTCCTCATCCAGATCATCAGTGAAGAAATTGACCAGGATTGGGCCCAGCACTGCTTCCTGGGGGGACACCACTAGTGACTGGCCTCCAGATGGATGTGGCACCATTCACCACCACTCTCTGGGCTTGGCCCTCCAGTCAGTTCCTAACCCAGCACAGAGTGCTGGTGTCCAAGCCATGGGCTGACAGCTTGCCCAGGAGTTTGCTGTGGGGGACAGTGTCAAAGGCCTTGCTGAAGTCCAGGTAGACTACATCCTCACTTCATACATTATTATTGAAAATGGGCAAATAAAAATGAAGTCTTACTTAAAATACTATTTTAGGACACCAAGCTCACCAATAAACAATAACATTCTAATTATTTGTTATATTAAACCACAAGCCATGAATAGAGACATCTATGACACTACCAAAGGAATTTGCTACCAGAACACAGTTTTCAACCAGAATAACAACCTAAAAACGATTTTGGGTCCATAACAGAAAAACATGAACACCATCAGTATGTTATTGTATCAAAGAGGTTAAGCTGATATTTAGACAGAGTATATTGTAACATAGACAGATATACTATAACAGAGTAGTAGTAATAGGAAATAATGCTGCCTCTGGGAAAGGCACTCATTATATCGACAGTGAATCACCAGAACATGCAAATAGAATCCACATTTCTATGGGAAGCTGAGGGATTAGAGACTCTTGAAAATAAATGAATAAATGAATAAATAAATAACACTATTAAAACTTTTAAAGGAAAGATTTAAAACTGTACAACATGTTAAAAGAAGGCTGACTAGAAATCAGTATGCAATCTGAATTCCTGCACACTGAGTGCACATTACTTCTGTACATACTTGTCCATTAAGTGATGCTGTCAGCACAAACAACTGCAACACATCATCCCTGTGTTCTGCACCTGACCAGTTTCTTGAATATTAAAAGAATTCCTTGTAAATAATAACATTACCTCAGCTGAGGTGTTCTGTTCCTCAAAAATTAGTATCCATTTGGAGTTTGGATTTATACTGCAAAAAGGTAATCTCACCAGGTTCTTTCCAGTGGTAGAGAAAACAAAACAGAACAAAACAAAAGTGCACAAATATGCATCGAGGTGATTTGCTTGCTGATTTAGTATTAGCTTGCTGAGTTTTACAGAAAGTTTCAGCTACCCTGAAAGAATAGAATCAATAGAATAGAATAGAATCAATAGAATAGAATAGAATAGAATAGAATAGAATAGAATAGAATAGAATAGAACTGGAACGTGTCCAGAGAAGGGCCACAAGGATGATCAGAGGGCTGGAGCACCTCTCCTATGAGGACAGACTGAAGGAGTTGGGGCTGTTCAGTCTGGGGAAGAGAAGGCTCCGAGGTGACCTAATTGTAGTCTTCCAGTATCTGAAGGGGGCCTACAAGAAGGCTGGGGAGGGACTTCTCAGGTTATCAGGGAGTGCTAGGACTAGGGGGAATGGAATGAAGCTGGAGGTGGGGAGATTCAGGCTAGATGTGAGGAGGAAGTTCTTCACCATGAGAGTGGTAAAGCCCTGAAATGGGTTATCCAGGGAGGTGGTTGAGGCCCCATCCCTGGAGGTGTTTAAGACCAGGAATGAGGCTCTGGCCAGCCTGATCTAGTGTGGGGTGTCCCTGCCCATGGCAGGGGGGTTGGAACTAGATGATCCTTGTGGTCCCTTCCAGCCCTGACTGATACTATGATACTATGAATTAACCAGGTTGGAAAAGACCTTTGAGATCATTGAGTCCAACCTATCATCCAACACTATCTAATCAAATAAACCATGGCACCAAGTGTCCCATCCAGTATTTTCCTATTCACCTCCAGTGATGGTGACTCCACCACCACCCTGGGCAGCCCATTCCAATGGCTAGTCTCTCTTTCTATGAAGAGCCTCTTCCTAGCATCCAGCCTAAACCTCCCCTGGCACAGCTTGAGAATGTGTCCTCTTGTTCTGGAAATTTATTTCTTGAGAGGGTATTAGGACCATGGCCTGCAGTATTGCATTCCCATCCTTATGTGAGTGTTTCAATATTTGATGTTAAGTATTCATTAATACAGGACATTCTGGGCTTTGCAGCCTCCACATTTATTTAGATATACTACCCACATATTTAAATGCCAAGTCTTGGAATATAATGCCTTGAAGTGACTAAATGGGGTAAATTTAGGTTCATGTGCCCTGAGAGAGGTAATAATTTCATTTTTGATCTTCTGCTTCTTTAGTGAATTCATTAGACTGTGATGCAAGGGAAGTATATTGAGAATGCAGCCTTGACTGGTACAACTACCTGAAGGGTGGTTGTAGCCAGGAGAGGGTTGATCTCTTCTCCCAAGCAACCAGCTGTCCCAAGCTGTGCCAGGGGAAGTTTAGGCATTAGGTGAGGAGAAAGTTCTTCACAGTAAGAGTTGTTAGCCATTGGAATGTGCTGCCCAGGGAGGTGGTGGAGTCCCCATCCCTGGAGGTGTTCAAGAGGTGATTGGACGTGGCACTTGGTGCCATGATTTAGTAGGCATGAGCTCTTGGGTGAGAGGTTGGACTGGATGATCTTTGAGGTCTTTTCCAACTTTGTTGATTCTGATTCTATGATTCTGTAAGTCATAAATTCTTTGCTTGTAAAGCTAAGAATCAGGGCTTATAATGACCTTGAAACATTTGTAGTAACAGACACCAGAAAATATTGATGGCAATAGTCCTGGAGAGGGTGGAGTCTCCATAGAGTTTTGAAGATTTCAGTTTTGGATTTGGGCAACAATGTAGGATCAGTGCAGGACCTGAAAATATTTACTGAATACTGAAAATTTACTGAATACTGAATATTTACTGAATACTGAAAATATTTTCCCTAAACCACATATCACTGGTGATTTACTTTCTGTGTCCTGACAGAATGAAAGCAGTCTTCACCCAAAGAAAAGACTCCCATTTGACATTTAGACATTTCAAAAGATTTATTAAATACATAAACTGAAATGTTTAGGTGAAACCCACTTCCTTCCTTGAATCAAAAAAACCCCACAACTTTTCTCCACTTCATTGGCTCTGAAGCAACAATTAACTGACACTCTGTGCCTACATGTGCGATTTCAAAGTACAATCATCTTAAAAGCTAACTGAATAATTTGCATTTAGCTTTGAAGAAGATCGTAAACCACAGCCAAAACTTTCATTATAGCAAATTTAACGTTGTACTTGTAAGAGTATTACTTGAATTATAGTTTTCCCCCTAATATGCAATTTTGCATGGAATTGCAATAGATATATTATACCTCAATAATGTTATTGTTAAGCTAACTTAAGATTTCTTCATATATATGTAATTTATATAGGACTCCATCTTCCTTCAGTTAATGAAGTTGAGTAATAACTGTACAAATAGTCCCATTGTAATGCAGCACTGCACATCACAGCTATTTAAAATGGAGCGATGACTACATTTAGCATGCAATTAACAAATGATTACATTACCTTATATTTTGAGGTACATATTTTAATATCATAATTAATTAATTGTTTTAATGCAGCATTTAGATTTATATTTTTATCTTCCTCATGGTGCTTTTGGCAGGGATCAGGCTAGTAATTTTGCTCGGTGTGTGCTTACAAACTTCAGGCTACATTTTTGCAATCCTTTGTTCATGACCCTGAGTGCTTTACTCAAGCAGACTTATCATTGGTAATTTTCTTGCGACCCAGTGCCTTGGTCACTTGCTCAGCCATTTTTCCTTCAAGCACATTAGTGCTGTGCAGTAACACCCACAATCTTCTCTTAATTTAAATTCCTCCTTAAAACCTGCTGCTTTTGTAATCAAGAGGACACAGACTCAAGCTGCGCCAGGGGAGGTTGGTGAGGGGCTTGGAACCCAAGCCCTATGAGGAGAGACTGAGGGAGCTGGGGTTGGTTAGCCTGGAGAGGAGGAGACTCAGGGGTGAGTTGCCCTTAAGGGAGGTTGTAGACAGGCAGAGGTTGGTCTCATCTCTGGACACGCTCCAGCAAGTCAACATCCCTTCTCCGAGGCAACCAGCACCAGAAGAGGAGGACACAGTCTCAGGCTGCACCAAGGGAAGTTTAGGCTGGATGTTAGGAGGAAGTTTTACACAGAGAGAGTGACTGCCCATTGAAATGGGCTGCCTGGGGAGATGGTGGAGTTGCCATCACTGGAGGTGTTTAGAAGGAGACTTGATAGGGTGCTTGGTTGCATGATTTAGTTGATTAGGTGGTGTTGGATGATAGGTTGGACACGATAATCTTGAAGGTCTCTTCCAACCTGGTCTATTCTATTCCATTCCATTCCATTCCATTCCATTCCATTCCATTCCATTCCATTCCATTCCATTCCATTCCATTCCATTCCATTCCATTCTATTCTATTCTATTCTATTCTATTCTATTCGCTAATGTCCAGTCTGCCCGTTATAATCTTTATTGCCAGCTATTTTGAATCTGAGTTATGGAAGTAGCCCTTTTTAGCAATTGCAGAGTCACTGAATGTTAGGGTTTGGAAAGGACCTCTAGAGATCATCTAGTCCAACCCCCTGTCAAATCAGGATCACCTAGGACTGGCTGCACAGGAACACATCCAGGTGAGCTTTGAAAATTTTTGGAAGAGGTTAAAAGTGTTAACATGTTTGCATTATACTGAAAAGTACTGGAGTACTTCAGAATTCCCGAACTCCTTTTCTTTGCAAATACTAACTCTTAAAGTCTCTTGGGTTTTTACTAAACATACATAATTAGTTGAAATGCCAACAAAGTAAAATTACTGAGTTATTGATTATCTTATCAATTATTATTCCCACTCATAAACTGCAGAGAGTCTTCATAAAGGCAATTTTATTCTTCTAAAAGTGTTTTAGATTGTATTAAAAGATAATGCCTTATAGAGGAAAGAAACTAGAGTTGAAGAGGAAATTATTAGCTGAGACAACTTAGAAGATCTTATTTCCTTTTCCTTAAGAAAAATCACCCAAAAAAAGTTGAGTGAAAGTAATAGAAAAGGTCTTAAATTCTGGCTCTGGTATTTTATTACACTTCTCTGAATGGAGAATAGAAGAGCATGGAATCTTAGCAGCCACTCCAAAATCTGGTGAACTCTTTGAGACATGTCCTTTTCTTGTTTTTTTTTTATCTCACTGGGGAAAAAAAAAAATAAATATATATGTAAAATCACTACACAAAAAGGCTTTTCTTAAGACAAACAAAAAGGAGAGCAATCTTCCGGAAAAAAAGTCATAGAGAAGAAATAAATCAGAACTGAAGGAAGGACAGAAACATCAGGTTTGTTTAGTAAAAGGTTGACATCTGGTTATATTGGATGAAGTTGTTTTCCAAGTCATTCTCTCTTGCCTTATTCTGCTCAGCACGTTTTCAGGATTCAAGCCTCTGGTCTGTGTGAACTCTCTCAACCCACTCTGTCAGTTCAAATAGCCTGCAAGTTCACCTCCTCTTTAATTTTCAATGATGTGCTCTGTAGTGCTGGGCTCTCATCGACTTCACATTTTATAGCCCATCCTCCCTACTTTGCCATATTCAAAACAGGCTCTGGAACCTTTAGATTGGAAAGGCTGAATGTTTTTGCCAACTTTTCTCTTATGTAAGGAGACCTTACAGTTTTCTTCCCTGTAGTTTTCTTCCCTAGGATAACTTGAGAACATAATGGTCTGATAATTGTTGTTGAAGGTAGATTTCTGTGTGGATCATCTTCTGTTGGATGCAGTCTCACTCTGTCCACCATGTCCTGCTATATCTTTTCTCCTGTAAGCTCCACCATCATGCTTTACATCAGCATTTCTCATGCATAGGGAAGGACTTGGCTTTACTGCCAGAACTTCTTTTTTGCCTAGGCTCTCATCAGAGTGAGCTCTCATTGTGGAACAATGTTAAACACACAATCTTCTACCCTTGTATCACTGAAGCACCTAGATAAGCATACCAGTGCATATAGTTCTGCAAGAACTAGATCTGTAAGCAGCACCTTGAAGACTTTACTATGGCTTCTTATTAAGACTGTGGACTTTTAAGATTACCACAAACATATCTGGAAATAAGGGGCATAAATTTGCAAAGCTCATAAAAATCAAACTATTGTCCAGGACAAATCTGGTTTTCCTTGTGGACTAACTTCAGTTGTACCATTCTTTGCAGGATCCAGCTCTAAGCATTCTGACAGGATAAAAGAAAAAAGTTTCCATCAGATTTAACTTCACAAGATTAAAAGAAAAATAGTAAAAATAATTGCATCTCACTACAGAAACTAATTTTTCTTACTTTTCAAGTGGAAGCTATAATGAAGCTACAGGTATGTTGGCACAGGCAAAGATGCTGATTGTAAGAAGTTTTCTTTCTTTTTCTAACAAGATTTCGTGTTCAGGTAGCTGACATGTAAAGAGAATGTTATACATGAAAGGTCTACCAAAGCCTACAGACTCTGGCTATCCCAGGTAGCAATTTTAACCTGCTGACCTGGTTGCTTATTGGTTAGATCTAGGCATGCTGTTCTGATAGATACTTTTGTTTTTGGCAGGTGGTCTGCTGACTTTCTATGATGCCATGCTTATATATCCAGCAATCTGCAATAGCGCTATAGGGTGGTCTTGGGTTTCTCTCTTCCCTACCTCCTTGAGCTTTCAGCCTTTTCTTTTTGTCTTTGAGTCTGCACCTTAATACCTGGGTTGATCAAAGATTGCATAATGCATGTAATGTCAAATTGTGAAATAGATTGATGAGCTCTGTGTTCTAGTGCATAGTGGTATCTTTTCTAGCTCTCACTTCTACTTCCGATGCTTGATAGTCTGCCAACTAGTGACAGATCAGGTGCACTCTTTGTCCATACCCCAAAGTAAAGAAGGAAGCTTAATATGTGAGGGAAACCCCCCTGGGCATATTCAACTTTTCATTTTCTTGAGAGGAAAAAGTTGTCCAAACAAAATGAATGAAACCTCAGCTAGAACTTGTTTTGGCTAAATATTCACAAATACAATAAAATTATAGCAACAGGAGAAAAAAAAAAGACTCCCTATTTTTGTGTTATTTTACTGATTCCGCCAGTGAAGAATGAACAAGCAACATGATCACTTTTTGTCTTCTGAGTGAGTGCATGGAAAATTAGATTAAAAATCACCTATCTGAGATTGGAGTTCAGACTTTCTAACCTTCATCATTGCAGAATTATTAGACCTTGACTGCTACCACAAATGCGAAATTACCACCTTGTAGGTATGCACATTTAGTTAACACTTTTAATTAAGGGCCTCAAATAGGGATTTAATACTTTTTTAAGAGGAGAGCTATTGTATGTTAATTAAACACCAAATCATTCCTAGAATGGTATTCACTGAGCTTTAACAACTATGTAATAGAAACAGAACATCTCTGTAGTTGCTCACCTGCCATAAACAGGCTTTTAATAATCTATGCAAATTCAATTAACATATAAAAGATCCTATAGAACCCCAGTAATTATATACAAATGAGCATTTAAGGCTTTCCAATTAAAGTGTTACTAGCAGTTTAATATTTCATTATATATACTCAGACTGTATGATATTAGTATTTTCCTTTCTCATTCTTTCCTTCCCAGTTGCATAACTTCTTATTTCCACACATCTGCAGTTCCCTTTTTCCTCATGTCTTGACAGATTGGCCAACAATTATCTAAAACTACTCTGTTTCTTTTGCAATGACTTTGTTACTCTTTCATTTATACACATTTAAAGGAATATTTAACTTTGACACAATGTTGTTGGTTTGGGGTTCTTGTTTGATTTGGTTTGTGCTTTTTTGTTTGTTTTTATCTTTCTTTTGTCTGCTTACAAAGCAGTGTTCATAATGGCTGCAGTATTATACACAACTCCAAAGGTCAAGTTCTAATTCCATCCATCAGCATCTCAAAAACTGAACATATAAGACCACTATTTGTGTATATAGTTAACAATATATCACACTTGGGCAATCAGAATCCAACAGTGCATTTGCAGACCAACATAACAGAAGCATCAGCTGTGGTTCCCCCAAAAGAGGAAACTTTCATGTTGTATTCTAAGATTCAACATACGTATGCAATCAAAGACTGAAAAGTGTAAAAATTGGGATTTTCATTTTGTTTTAGAATAGAAAGCAAAAAAAGGGAAAGTCTGGAATAGAAGTTCATCCATGTTAGAAGTGCACCATCATTTCTGAGTTATTAGATGGAGTTTCAAGATTGTTAGTGGTATAAAATAAACACCACCAGTTTCTGAAGAGAATAAACTGTAGGAACATATCAAGTCATAGAAGTGGGCTGGAAAACAGGTTTTGTTCTATGGGGAATTCCAAGCATCTAGAACACTGGCCTCATTCTGAATTTAATATAAATCCTGCAGATTTGATATGTGGAGTTTTCTTTATGTTACTCCTACAAATTGATGGTGTTAGGGCTGTCTTGGTAGGTCAGTCACTCTCAATTTCAAAGAGGTACACAGAGACTGAAGTGTTAGAGGAGCTCAGCTGTCATCTAAACTTCTGCAAAGTGTACTTGAGAGCTGACTTGGGGACCAGGGGAAAGTAAGGATGTCATAGCTCTGTGCCCTGCTCTGCTATTACTATTACTGGGAGGACATATCTTGTCCTACTGCCAAGCTTGGCACAATCCTTTCATCTATATGAATATCTTTTCAGATATTTGTGTTCCTCAACAACCCCCCTTTGCTTCCTCCTGCCTCATCCCCAGCAAAACATAGGCTGCATTTCCTTTGTGTCATGTGTAGGCTGCACCTGCATCCTGCAGAGTGATGAAGTGTGTCCAGTTCTGGGACCCTCAGTTTAAGAAGGACATTGAGACTTATTTCACTGTGAGGGTGACAGAACGCTGAAACAGGCTGCCCAGGGGGGGCTGTGGAGTCTCCTCCCTGGAGATAGTCAAGACCCACCTGGATGAGTTCCTGTATGATCTGGTATAGGTGATCCTGCTCTGGTAGGGGGGTTGGACTAGGTGATTTCTTGAGGTCCCTTCCAGTCCCTAACATTCTGTGATTCTGTGAGATGCCTTGTAAAATTTTCATCCAGTTAAAAAATGCTGCCCTTACAGTGCTTTTTCAAGGACTGTGTAGGCTATACTCGCATACTGAATGATTTCTCAGTCAGCTTACTCTTTACTGATGAATTTGCAAATGTAAGAACTAAACAAAGCAAACCAACCAACCAAAAAATATTAAAAAATTTGGAAAAGTAAACAAAAAATATCATTTCACTTGGAATAGTGACAATTGAAATGTGATTTTTTTGTTCTGGGTTTTTGGTGGTTTTGTTTTTGGTTTGTTTGTTGGGTTTGGGTTTTTTTTTTGGTCAATGTAGCAGCTATTTTGATGTAGATTAAGATTTCATGAAGCATTTCTCTGTATGAATGAAGTCAAGCAACCTACTGTGCACTTTAACAAAGAAATCAATACACCACAAACAGGCATTATATAATTTAGTGGAGGCCTAGAGAACAAATCCAACAAAATAAGGAAATAAGACAGCATTTAACTGTGTATGACTGCAAGTCACAGTATCACAGTCTCACCAAGGTTGGAAGAGACCTCAAAGATCATCAAGTCCAACCTGTCACCACAGACCTCATGACTAGACTATGGCACCAAGTGTCATGTCCAATCCCCTCTTGAACACCTCCAGGGATGGTGACTCCACCACCTCCCTGGGCAGAACATTCCAATGATGAATGACTCTCTCAGTGAAGAACTTTCTCCTCACATTAAGCCTAAACTTCCCCTGGCGCAGCTTGAGACTATGTCCTCTTGTTCTGGTGCTGGTTTCTTGAGAGAAGAGACCAACCCCTTTCTGGCTACAACCACCTTTCTGGTAGTTGTAGAGAGCAATGAGGTCTCCCCTGAGCCTCCTCTTCTCCAGGCTAAACAACCCCAGCTCCCTCAGTCTCTCCTCATAGGGCCTGTGCTCAAGGCCTCTCCCCAACCTTGTTGCCCTTCTCTGGATGCGTTCAAGTGTCTCGATGTCCTTCTTAAACTGAGGGGCCTAGAACTGGACACAGGACTCAAGGTGTGGCCTAACCAATGCAGGGTACAGGGGCACAATGACCTCCCTGCTCCTGCTGGCCACACTATTCTTGATGCAGGCCAGGATGCCATTTGCCTTCTTGGCCACCTGGGCACACTGCTGGCTCATGTTTAGGTGGCTGTCAATCAGCACCCCCAGGTCCCTCTCTGTTTGGCAGCTCTCCAGCCACTCTGACCGCAGCCTGTAGCTCTGCATGGGGTTGTTGTGGCCAAAGTGCAGCACCTGGCACTTGGACTTGTTGATTGTCATCCCGTTGGACTCTGCCCATCTGTCCAGTCAGTCGAGGTCCCTCTGCAGAGCCCTTCTGCCCTCTAACTGACCAACATCTGCTCCCAACTTGGTGTCATCTGCAAATTTGCTGATGACTGTCTCAATCCCCTCATCCAGATCATCAATGAAGATATTAAAGAGGATGGGGCCCAGCACTGATCCCTGGGGGATGCCACTGGTGACTGGCCTCCAGCTGGAGGTGGCAGCATTCACCACCACTCTCTGGGCTCAGCCCTCCAGCCAGTTCCTAACCCAGCACAGAGTGTTGTGGTCCAAGCCATGAGCTGACAGCTTAGCCAGCAGTTTGCTGTGGGGGACAGTGTCAAAGGCCTCGCTGAAGTCCAGGTAGACCACGTCAAGTCCTCCACTTGAGAATAGCTCAGGCAATGACTGTCTCAATAGCTGGATCAGTCATAAAATGCTGAAATCAGTTTCTTTCAGAACTCTGTATCAAAGAGTAAAAATGATTGCCTCTATGTTGGCATTAAGGTTGAAAGACAAAATGAAATGAGTGAGAAAAAAAGAAAAATCAGTTTGGAAATGATAACCCCATCCTCACTGGTAACATTGATTTCTAGAACTGGCTCTGAGTTACATGAGTTTTAAAGCTCTTAAACGTCTTCTCTGCTTCTGGTTTGTGTCTGGAGATGGAATCCAAAGAGTCAAATCCCACAAGAAAGGCTCATTTTGAAGCATTTCCAAACCAATCTGGAAAAAAACAACAACATAACTTCAGAGAGTTCAGGATAGCTTTTCTTCAACATCAAAACATTTTAGTTCTGTTTACTGTCAATTTACTCCGAGTGATTTGAGGTTAAGTCTTCAACAGTAGTATCGTAGAGAAATACCAGCATTAGCCTAGATGCAATATCTTGCACATTATGCATGAGGAATCAAGAATAAACCCAAAGATGTACATTTCCATCTCAAGTAATCTGCAACCTCAGTTTGTGGTCAATTAAAACAAATATGTATCTGTTGAATTTGTTATTTGTAGTACTTGTCTTATGTAATTGTTTCTGGTTTATATTGAGCTTACTTGAGCATATAAAATGCTAATAATCAAGTAACTAAAATGTAAGCACAGAAAACATAATCTAAACTTTGGGAAAACACTCCCTTGGTCACACCTCAGAGTTTTGGAAATGGAGTGTGCATTACATTATATATCCTATAGACATGAAAGTTGAATACTGCTAGGTTTTCAAAGTTTGTCTGTGTTAACAGTGTATGAGCATAGTGATCTTTAAAACTAAACCCTTCTGGAACTGACCTGTATATGCATAATTTTGGACAAGAATTTAGGGCAACTGAATCATCTGTCAAGTGCTTTAAAACCTTTGGTTTAAGTTGTGTAAGCATTCCTTTCTGTTATGTTTCTGTCCTGCTATTATTTGTCTTCTAAATGCACCTTTGAATGTAAGGATTTGTTTTCCTCTGTGCTGCCATCTTCCTATTCCTCCTTTTCTTTGTATTATGTGGAACACATGTCTTTGGTTAACCCTTAAGCTCTTGATTTAATACTTATTTAAAATGAAGGTATGTGAGTCTGCTTAAGATTCCAATCATCCTAGGATAGTGCAGACATGAGTGTGCATGAAATAGGATAGGATAGGATAGGATAGGATAGGATAGGATAGGATAGAATAGAATAGAATAGGATTAACCACATTGGAAAAGACCTTTAAGATCATCGAGTTCAACCTATCAACCAACACTATCTAATCAACTAAACCATGGCACCAAGCACCCCATCCAGACTCTTCCCAATGGCCAATCACTCTTTGTATGAAGAACTTCTTCCTAACATCCAGCCTAAACCTCCCCTGGCACAGCTTGAGACTGTGTGCTCTTGTGCTCTTGGTGGTTGCCTGGGAGAAGAGACCAACTTGCCTCTAAAAAGAAGCTTGATTGTCATTTACAGACTTTTTTCAGAGACCTGAAAATTTTGCATAACTGTTTAAAATCTTCCAGAGTGTATCATCTCTTCCCTCTCCCATTTGGTTAGAAATTTGGGTTCTCTCCTATGCAGATGGATAGATGGAAGTATGTGTATACATATATCTATATCTGTATATCTATATATCTGTATCTATATCAATATCATCTACATCTATATATCTATATCTGTGTCTGTATCTATATCATCAAGTTCTAGATACAGATCTATATGTAAGACCAGGCTAAAGATCAGATTTTAAACTGGTGTCAATCCCTGTATCTCCCATTCACTATGGAGTCACCAGTGTGGAGTTGCAGTGTCTAAATTTACATTGCCACTGTTTTCAGTGCCTGTTTCTGTGACTGTAGTACAAAGTCCTGCTCCAAGTGCAACTGAAGAAATTCATGACGACAATGATTAGCTGCTGGAATAATTGTATAAGGACCATATCTTTGCACCAGTGAAGTCAATAACAGATTGTTCCTTAGCATTCTTAAACCTAAACTTTCCAAATTTCTATGTGAAAGAAAATTGTGTCATAGAATCATAGAATCAATAAGGTTGGAAAAGACCTCAAAGATCATCAAGTCCAATCTGTCACCCAACATGACTACTAAATCATGGCACCAAGCGCCATGTCCAATCCCCTTTGAACACCTCCAGGGATGGTGACTCCACCGCCTCCCTGGGCAGCCCATTCCAATGGCTTACAGCTCTTTCTCTGAAGAACTTTCTCCTCACCTCAAACCTGGAAAAGACTTTGCTTTGTATTTGAGTAATTCAGTATAACATATTGAACATAATTTTATAGTTAAATACTTATATGACCTCACCATATCATCTGAAGTGCATTTGTTTCTTCCTGTTGAAAATCTTCAAAGCATTGCTACAAATCCAGAGTTTAGTAGAAGTACAGAAGGTAAGTAGTCTTACTGACTAACCAAGAAACAACATCTTGATCATATTTTAAGTGCCCAGCGTTGCTCCTTAGAACACACTTATTTTAGCACCTGAACTGTTTCTTGTGCAAAAGGAAAAGGCACCTATGTCTCTGAGATCTCAGCAACGTTTCATTCCTGCCAAGCCCTCTCTTTGGTTTTACCACTGTCAAGAAAAATTTATCTATGCATGCTAATTAGAAAAGCACCTTAAACAGCTCTGATGGCCACACATTCAAATGTACCACTACACTTCTGGCAAAAGCCAAGTAATGATAATGATGATAATGATGATGATGATGCTAATAATAATAATAATAACTTTCAGGTTCATATATCCAAGCTTTTAACTCTGCATTGACATAACCTAACAAAAATAACCTGGCAGAGCTTTATTTCAAAAACAGTGGGAGCTGCAGTTCTACATATATTTTGAAATCAAGCCAGTATTATTTAGGTGCCCAAATGTTGCTTTATGACTCTGGCCTTAGGCACCTGAAATCTGTGGTCACATCTATTTTAAAACATCCGCTATCATCAGGAGAAGTAAATTCAGGCTTATTTGAGGTCTGAATTTAAATTTCTTATACTTTGGGTTTCCCCCTTTCTTTCCCACCTCCCACAACTGTGTTTAATATTTCAATCCACCTACTCCAAGCCATTTTTATATGGTACATGGATTAACAAATAATAAGAAAAGTAATGTTAATATCCACTTGTAGCTAAATTCTGTTTCCTGGATGAAATATTATTTCCTCTGCCTTTTCAAAATATTAATGAAGGCTAATGGAAAAAATAACAATGGGAAAAAGTAATTTTATATATATATATATATATAAGCATACTTTTTTTTTTCTTTTTAGGAAAAAGCTGGAAAGAGGTATTCACTTAATCTTTTGCTTCTTTTGTAGTGGAAACTCTCTTTTGGTTTGTGGAGTACTCAAGTTAAAGTCAGTTTTATAATCTGAAACAACTTAAAGACTTATTTCCACGAATAGAATAAAATAGAATAGAATAGAATAGAATAGAATAGAATAGAATAGAATAGAATAGAATAGAATAGAATAGGACCAGGTTGGAAGAGACCTTCAAGTTCGTGTCCAATCTGTCATCCAACCCACCTAAATAACTAAACCATGGCACCAAGCACCCCATCAAGTCTCCTCCTGAACACCTCCAATGAAGGTGACTCCACCACCTCCATGGGCAGCCCATTCCAATGGGCAATCACTCCCTCTGTATATAAGTTCTTGCTAACCTCCAGCCTAAACCTCCCCTGGTGCAGCTTGAGACTGTGTCCTCTTGTTCTGGTGCTGGTTGCCTGAGAGAAGAGACCAAACTCTGCCTGTCTACAGCCTCCCTTCAGGTAGTTGTAGAGAGTAATAAGGTCACCCCTGAGTCTCCTCCTCTCCAGGCTAAGCAACCCCAGCTCCCTCAGCCTCTTCTCATAGGGCTTGTGTTCCAAACCCCTCACCAACTTTGTTGCCCTTCTCTGGACATGCTCCAGCAATTCAACATCCTTCCTAAACTGAGGGGCCCAGAACTGGACACTGTACTCAAGGTGTGGCCTAACCAGTGCAGTGTACAGGGGGAGAATGACCTCCCTGCTCCTGCTGGCCACACTGTTCCTGATGCAGGCCAGGATGCCATTGGCCCTCTTGGCTGCCTGGGCACACTGCAGGCTCATGTTCAGCCTACCATGGACCAGTACCCCCAGGTCCCTCTCTGCCTGGCCGCTCTCCAGCCACACTGACCCCAGCCTGTAGCACTGCATGGGGTTGTTGTGGCCAATGTGCAGAACCTGGCACTTGGATGTGTTCAATCTCATGCCCTTGGATTCTGCCCATCTGTCCAGCCTGTCGAGGTCCCTCTGCAAAGCCTCTCTACCTTCCAGCAGATCAACTCCTGCCCCCAGCTTGGTGTCATCTGCAAATGTTCTGATGATGGACATCAATGCCCTCATCCAGATCATCAGAAGGATGAGAGTAGGAAGACCAATGTGCGGCTTAAATTTTGTCTGTATGTGTAGGCTATAGTCCACTTCCAAACTGTTTAAGGCTTCCCACAGTAAAGAAAGAAAAACATAGATTTTTTTTAAAAATTATGTATTCTCCTGAAAGTCTGTAAAAGAAAAAAACATAACAATAATCCAGCAGCATAGACTGCATTTTAGCAGTTAGAGCATTCACTTTGGTTGTGGCCTAACCTGTATTCTGAACTGGCTAGGCCACACCTTGAGTACTGCGTCCAGTTCTGGGCCCTTCACTTTAAGAAGGACATTGAGACACTTGAACGTGTCCAGAGAAGGGCAACAAGGCTGGGGAGAGGCCTCAAGCACAAGCCCTACGAAGAGAGCCTGAGGGACCTGGGATTGTTTAGCCTGGAGAAGAGGAGGCTCTGGGGAGACCTCATTGCTCTCTACAACTACCTGAAGGGTGGTTGTAGCCAGGAAGGGGTTGGTCTCTTCTCTCAGGCAACCAGCACCAGAACGAGAGGACACTGTCTCAAACTGCACCAGGGGAAGTTTAGGCTTGAGGTGAGGAGAAAGTTCTTCAGTGAGAGAGTAATTAGCCATTGGAATGTGCTGCCCAGGGAGGTGGTGGAGTCACCATCCCTGGAGGTGTTCAAGTGGGGATTGGACGTGGCACTTGGTGCCATAGTCTAGTCATGAGGTCTGTGGTGCCAGGTTGGACTTGATGATCTTTGAGGTCTCTTCCAACCTTGGTGATACTGTGGTTGGGAGACCTTTCTTCCAGTTATTGCTCTTGGTATATTTTTTTATGTACTCTTTCTGTACACTCTTTTCAGTATAATATTTTCCAGAACACACCGAAGTACATATCGAAAAAGATGAGCTCAGCTGCTTAGCAGAGAGAAACAACCCTAGCATTTGACTTACAAAAGAGTCAAGGCATCTCCCTGAAGCTCTGAGTGAGACGAAGCGCTATCATTAAAACCTTCTTCCTGCCAGTAAGAGATTTCATTCCCAAATTGTAGTTAATAAAACCTACTTTAAGAATCTGTGGTTGACAAAATACTTTGTAATCGTTACTTTGTGAGAAAGACTCCCTTTTTTTGTGTGAATCTTGAGGCTGTTTATGCAAGTTAATATTTCCTTCAAGAACATTTACAAAGTATCACTTCATAGAACAGCACAGAAATTGCTGCTTCTCTTTTGATGGCCTGCATTCCTCCAAAAGATCTGTGATTTCATGTGATTAAGAAACTGACATTTTTTCAGCAGTCTCCCCACCCTCAAAACATACTTTACAGAGTTATATTATCATATTCTAAGATCAACAATAAAGTAGTGATCTGACAGCTAATTTTGCTGATAAAGTTATTATATCTTTAATTATTATAACGTGCTTAAACAAGACTGCATTATAATGAACATTTAAGTACATTCTTCCTTTCGCATGAGTGCTGCCAAATAAAATTGTGTTGAATTGCATGGTTCCAGTCTTGGCAAAATTTTTACAAATGTAATCTAATGTATAGCTTTTCATACTCTGTGTTAATTTTTTTTTTTTTTAATGCCAGTTAAATAATTAAATTGGAATGTTAACAGTAGAGAGTTTTTCTTCTGAGAAAATTGCGTTGCCATTAATCTCGCTTCTTGGTGATGTTTTACCCAGGGTGCTCCCAGAGTTCTAAAATCCAAAGCTGAGCGTGGAGTTTTAATTTTAACTTTGCAAATCTTAGAGCAATAAAAATTCAGGATGCTGTTCCAAACTTCATCATAATTATGTCATATAACACTGGGATTTTAATAATGCAATTTATTTAACGGCTCAGTGAATTCTATATGAGCGTGGAGCAGAGTCGTATGTGCTGAAGAATACCTAGTACGAATCATTGCACAATTCTGTCTGATCTCAAGATATTTGAAACATTGGGGACCCAGAAATTTTGTTTTGTTTTCAAATTTAGCTCACTGTAAAAGAAAACGTTCTCCTTCTGCCCAAATTTACACAGTGATGATAAATTTTATCTCAGTGATGAATTAGTAAGGAGATGACAAAATAAGAAAAAGCTTTTAATATCTGTTCATAAAAAGAGCTTTTCCTAACACAGGCATATGATATGTTCTGAGAAACAAGCTGTACATCAGTAAAAATAGTCTGTATAAATATTTACTCATTACAAGACTCTTTTCACTGCAACTGTGATTTGTAGGCCATGCAAGAATTATTCAACCAACAGTGATATGTCATCACCTCTAGAATGAAACGTCACAGTTGTTTAACGATGTACATAAATGATACAAACCAATATACAGTGAATTAAAAGGATTCAAATATTTTATTCAGTTGTAAGTATAGAGAATATTTAAGCTGGCATAACGTATTTACTCAGATTGGACTTTGTCCAGGATGCTGCAGTTAACAGTTTTAGCTCTTATGAAATGTGCCAGGGGATATCTAATTAGCCTACTTGGTCAGCATCTTAGATTTCTGTATTGTGCACAGATAATACCTACAACATCATCTTAGTACAGCATTGATTCAGTACAGAGCTGGAATGAAGAATACCACCTACTGGGTGACCAATACCACTTCCTACAACAGCTGGGTTTTCCTTGGAGGTCTTCCATCCCAATTACACAGCAGGCCCAATCTTGCTTAGTTTATGAGATCTGACAAGATCAAAACCCAAGGTGGTATAGCTACAGACTTATACTGTCTTGTGTATTTGGCTTGCTAGCAAATTTATGTCAAGTGCGTGTACCAAATGATTTCTAGTCAGATGCATTGTTGTGTATGAGTGAATGTCTGAAAGAGAAGAAAAAGAATTATCCCCAAACTAAAATAGATAAATAAACAAACAAAACCCAGAAAAGATTTGCAACAGGCAGAAAATCTCTTTGTCTTCTGCACCCTAAAAGACTGTTCAGCTCTATTCTCTTGTTTTGTCAGTAGAGAGGAAATGGGACTAGAGGCCACCGCTATCAAATGTTAGTAATGTTAGTGATAGTATTTCTTTTTCTCTTTTTCCACTATGATTTTATACTCATGTTACAATAACTCTTCAAAGCATCAGGACAGTCAGAAATGCAAACCACCTAGATTGCTGTAATGTATGCCCTTTTATACATTTGTTTCCTACTGGAATTAATACAGATTTTACAAAATACTGCCAAATGAATAGGAGGAGACGTTACTCATTTTCCCTCAAGATATCCATCAAAGAGCTGTGCTGTAAGTAAAGTCCACATATGCTCTTCCACAGTATTTTAGCTTAAAGATACATGTCTGGTTGATCATGTTGCAACAAATATAGTTTATTTGCGTGTACAGAAGGTGAATACACCCAAGCCCTGGTGGTTGTCACTGGTATGTCAATCGGTTCTCCCCATTCATTCATTGTATTAGTCACTAGCAAGACAGTGTGCAAAGCCTAGGTAAGATCACTCTGAAATCTTGTGTCTCCTGTGATGTGCAGTTGGGAGCAGAACTAGAATATCCAGATTTTACATACCACCACATATAATGGCACAGATGTGAAATCATCCTTCTCACAAGCTCTGAGGTTAGAGGAAAGGAAGATCCTGTTTACTACAGTCCAAGTCCTAAACATGTAGTTACCAGACTCCTCTCAGATTTAAGCCCTTGGCTCCACATCCTTTCTTGCCCTCCAAGGAATCCAGCAATCTATTATTTATCAGAATGTTATTTGCAGTCCTAGCAAATTATTTGCCACCCCCTGACACCATCCCAGTGTTTTTTTCTAATGGCCTTAGTGGAACCATCTTCTGTCCAAATGGTAAATAGAGTGAACTAGCAATTCCAACCATAATTAAGTAAGTATGTACCAATTATTAACTCTCATTGATTAAATATTCCACCTTTCCCAGGGAGGTAGACCTTGGCCTTTAGTGTTCAGCTTCAGCATGTGAAACACTTCCTAACAAGAATATATTGGCACACATACTCTGTGCAAGTGTTTCTGTTAGAGTAATGTATGCAGCTCATGGAGTCTGGACATGATGGTCTGGACAACATATTTTTTCCCTAAACAGCCTCTCGTGTGTCTGTGGTGGTTACCACAATAGACTGAAGCAAACTGCTGGGTATAGCAATAATGATGATTTTAGAGGACTATTGGTTAAAGAGATTTTATTTCCATGACTGGTGTTTTCCTAATGATAATGAAATTAACATAGATCATGCTTAGAATCTCATGCACCAGCCACAGTCAGTGCATACAGGTCTTATATTTACAGGACTGGTTTTATTTTCTCCTCTTCCATGTACTTGAGTGTTCTGTAAGAATCAAAGTCAAAATTATTTCCTTCTGATATCTCTCAGGCTCTCCTCATCAAAGCAAGCAATCAGGTAACAAAATTATTTGGTAATACACTTATCATTTCATATTGGCTCCCTTCCTTATACATCAAAATGTATTTTCACTTTTCCCTGTGGGACTTGCAGATGACAGTTTTAGTGCCCTGATTTATATAGTTTTTATCTCAGTAATTACCTGCCTACTCCCAAGTCTGCTTATGCTTCTAAATTGTTACTGCAGTAACAATTGTAGTGGCTGTAATGAACTAGTGATGGAGTTTCTCTATTCATTGTTTATTCCTTGTGGCAGTGAAGACTGGTTGAGAAACACTGCTTTGGTATTTCTTTTCAACGTTGAACAGCATACTAATAGGTAGGTAGATTGACAGGTAGACTGATATTGGCAAGAATAGGGGTAGGGAAAGACTGCTTGACAGAACCTGTCTTTATGGCTTATGCATGGTGATCTCCAAAATAAGGTGTAAGTACCAATAAATTTAGCTTAAGTCTCATTATCTCTTGATCTGTGCTTCACTATCTACAGCTGACTATATATACATATACAGTGCAGAATTCCAGTTTTCATTCTTAATAGGGAAAATATCAGTCCATTTCCAAATCATCTGCTACACTTATTAGTATCCCTCCTTGTGTTTCAGGGGATTTTAAAGATGCAGCAGATATTACAGCAGTTGGTTTGGTTTTAGATCCAAAGCTCAATTATGTTTAGAATGAAAGTTTTATTTGATAGTGTACTAGTAAGTCACTGTCACTTTTTGTTGACACTGTGCAGCACATATTCATTTGTTCATGTTATGAGACCTGTAGATAATATGTTTCAGGTAAACATGATCTTTCCAGTTAAAGAAGCTGGTCTTCAAGAAGTGGGGGTTTTCACTTTCTGAGGGAAAATGTTAACTCACAAAACTCAAGTATCAGAAGTATTCCCAAGCACTGGAAAATTATTCTTCAGCTCAGATTTCTGTTTCTCTCTCATTCTGTCTGCATACTCAGTTGAAAACAGCATGGTCTTTTTTTTTCTGCTTCAGAAAGCTGAGATGTGAGAGTAAGAGCTAATTGAGAATCTGAATGCTTAACAGCCTAGGCCATAAAGTATCTTTGTTGGCACTTGTGAACTGAACTGGGGCAGCACAGCTGGATCTGAACATTAATTCCTCAATAATTGATGATTAATCTATTAAAGTTTAATGGAGAGTTGATAAGTAATGGTCTGGCTGCCATGTCACTTGATTGTAAATACAGCAAGTTGCCTGGAAATACAGTTTTTCTTTTGTCCACCAGAAACAAACTAGAAGGAGAAAGAAGGAAAGAGAAAGCTAGGCAGAGAGAGAAAATATGTCTTTGGCCTGGGCCAGAGAACCTCTCTGCATCATGGCAAGTGCAGACCATTGGTGCCAGTCTTAGGGAATCATTCCTACAGGTAGACTTCTCATGTGAGCATGCTGCATGAACACCTGCTTCATTGCAATTCTAAGTGATACAAATCAGTCATAGTGCATAGCAGTAGCCCACAGGCTTCTAGAGAATATCAAGCTAAGCAGGGTAAGGTGTTTTCATGAGTACATATCCAAAGCGGTAGATAGGGGTTTAGAAAAAAATCCCAACCCCAAGCCACAAACAAAACCAAACTCCTTGCAGTAGTTTGAATCTGTATTTATAGAATTATAGAATTGCTAGAGTCAGAAGAGACCTCAAGAATCATCTAGTTCAACCCCCACCCCTGCCATGGGCAGGGACTCCTCACACTACAGCAGGTTGCTCACAGCCACATGCAGCCTGGCCTTGAAAACTTCCAGGGATGAGGCTTCCACCACCTCCCTGGGCAACCTGTGCCAGTGTCTCACCACCCTCATGGGGAAGAACTTCTTCCTAACATCCAATATGAATCTACCCATTTCTAGTTTGGTTCCATTCCCCCTTGTTCTATCGTTACCTGACACCCTTAAAAGCCCCTCCCCAGCTTTCTTGTAGGCCCCCTTTAGATACTGGAAGGCCACAATATGGTCTTCTTGGAGCCTTCTCTTCTCCAGACTGAACAGCCCCAACTCCCTCAGTCTGTCCTCATAGGAGAGGTGCTCCAGCCCTCTGATCATCCTCATGGCCCTTCTCTGGACATTCTCCAGCACATCCAGATCTGTCCTGTAATAAGGGCTCCAGAACTGGATGCAGTACTCCAGGTGGGCTATCACCAGAGCAGAGTAGGAGAATCCCTTCCCTCAACATGCTGGCTATGCTTCTCTTGATGAAGGCCAGGATGTGATTTTTTTGATAAGCTGCTGGAGGTGGAGAATTGCACAAGTTATTGTGAAGTGGCAGTGTCTCAACAAGTTATCTGAGAGCGGCACTTGGTGATCAAAGCATAATTTTAATTAGAAGAATAGAATAGAATAGAATAGAATAGAATAGAATAGAATAGAATAGAATAGAATAGAATAGAACCCCCCCCATGGCAGGGGGGTTGGAACTAGATGATCCTTGTGGTCCCTTCCAACCCTAACTGAAACTATGAAACTATGAAACTAAGAATAGAATAGAATAGAATAGAATAGAAAAAACCAGGTTGGAAGAGACCTTTGAGATCATTGAGTCCAACCTATCATCCAACACTATCTAATCAACTAAACCATGGCACCAAGTACCCCATCAAGTCTCTTCCTAATAGAATAGAATAGAATAGAATAGAATAGAATAGAATAGAATAGAATAGAATAGAATAGAATAGAATAGACCAGGTTGGAAGAGACCTTCGAGATCATCGTGTCCAACCTATCATCCAACACCACCTATTCAACTAAACCATGGCACCAAGCACCCTATGAAGTCTCCTCCTGAACACTTCCAGTGATGGTGACTCCACCACCTCCTCGGGCAGCCCATTCCAATGGGCAATCACTCTCTCTGTGTAGAACTTCCTCCTAACCTCCAGCCTAAACCTCCCCTGGTGCAGCCTGAGCCTGTGTCCTCTTGTTCTGAATAGATAGCACGGATACCACTTATTGTACAAATATCTTGTCTTGTCTTCACAGTTATCACAGGGCACTTACATGTGCAGGTACTCTGCTATGTTGTGGCCTTCAGGCTCTTTCCAGCCAGCAGTACTAGGCTTGCACATGGATGAAACTCATGAGTGTGGATGGGAATGGTATCTTCCATCATTTTTAGTTTTGTTTCTTACCAATCACATACCATTAAGAAATGGGAATTCAGTATGTATATATGTTTCTATGGCTGAGTACCAACAAAAACATTTGAGCATTTCTTTCATGGGTTGTTATAAGATGATTTACAATATGTTGACTGTTTTATGGAAGTTTGGTGAGATAAGAGAATTTAAAACCATACTGCTTCATTCCACTCATCCGATGTTGCTCTGTATTATGCTTTAAAGTACCAAATAAAGCAGGATGCCTGGTGTTCAAAACAGTTGTGGAAACCTACAATATGTTTAAAACCTCACTAGATCTCAGAGTGTGTAACTAAATGACTCATCTTTGATGTGGTGCATTATTTGAAAATGTTTGTTCAGAACAGATAATTTCTAGTTGCATACTTCTTAAGTAGGAAGCGAGGAATTTGCTATCCATCTTCACTTTCATTCATCGCTATGAGGGCAAGTGTCGTCTAGTCAAAACACAGCACTGGTGTGAAGCTGTGTGCTGATCCTGATGGAAGGTTGCTTGAACTCAGGTAAGTTAACTGTACTTCATGCCTGCAAAAATAAAAAACCCAAAACTGAGCTATAGAAGTCATGGAGAGCTGAAACAACATTCCCAAAGGTGATAGAATGACCCGAAGTTGTTGGACAGGTAGTTCTACTCATCATGTTACTTCCCAGTTATATTTAAAACATACAGAGATAAGTTTTAGACTAAGGCAAGGAATAAGGAAACAATTGCATTCTCTTTCATGTCAAAACTATAAATGGTTCAGCTGAGTTCTTAGGCGATAGGATGGAATGGAATGGAGAAGAGAAGAGAAGAGAAGAGAAGAGAAGAGAAGAGAAGAGAAGAGAAGAGAAGAGAAGAGAAGAGAAGAAGAGAAGAGAAAGAGAGAAGAGAAGAGAGAGAAGAGAAGAGAAGAGAAGAGAAGAGAAGAGAAGAGAAGAGAAGAGAAGTAGAATAGAATTGAATTAACCAGATTGGAAAAGACCTTTGAGATCATCGAGTCCAACGCATCACCCAACACTATCTAATCAACTAAACCATGGCACCAAGCGCCCCATCCAGTCTCTTCCTAAACACCTCCAGTGATGATGACTCCACCACCTCCCTGGGCAGCCCATTCCAATGGCCAATTACTCTTTCTGTGAAGAACTTCTTCCTAACATCCAGCCTAAACTTCCCCCCGCACAGCTTGAGACTGTGTCCCTTGTTCTGGTGCTGGTTGCCTGGGAGAAGAGACCAATCCCCACCTGGCTACAACCTCCCTTCAGGTACTTGTAGAGAGCAATAAAGTCTCCTCTGAGACAATACATAATCTTTGGCTTGCTGAAGTAATTTTATAATCTCTGTGACAATCATACATAGAATACCATGTGGCACTGCCACAAATATTTTAGATGAACAGTTTAGCATGAAAAATATCATCAATGGTGCTTGATTTCAGTTGTCCTGAATGCTAGCAGGGCAATGGAGAAGTCTGAATGATGAGCAAAACGAGCTGAAACATAATAGATTAGGTTGTGATGAAAGCATGAGGCTAAGTAAACATCATAAGAAGAGAAAAAAATACTTGTGATTTAGAAAATTATACTTTAATAAAACCAAATATTTTTAAGGGATATTTATAATTCTGAAAGGAAGAAAGGATTATTAATGTATACTTCTATTCAAACACCTAAGAGAAAGACTTTTGAAGTATTTTTAAAGTATATATGCCATGATTGCGGTATCTATAAGAAGAGACAGGCTCGCTTCAGTTTTGCTGCTTAAACTGATGGAAATCATGTGGCAAGTCTGTTTTGTGGGTGTTCTGTTAACCATATATCTCAGAGTATCCAACAGAAACAATTCCGTGACCTTAAAGTAGAAACAACAAAAGATGATTGACTGCTGCACTTGCAAAAGCATAAGAACTATGACTGGAGTTTAGGCAATGATTCAAGGAAATACTACTTCAGTTAAACAATAACAGACCTCTAGAATAAAACATCACCCTGGTAATGCAGACGAATGTATGTACATTTATTCTGGCTTTAGATATATCAGAGCATTAACCTTGTGAAAAAAACTCCACAGAACCAACTCGGTGGCAGTGACTGTAAGCTGGTGAAAGCATTCCAGGCTCTGTTTAATACTGCACAGCTGGATGTAGCCATACCATTGATTCAAGGCTGGATATTTTGTGAGCCTCTCCTCCAGCACATAATAGGAAGCACTGGTAGTACCACGCACATAGTTACATGTTTTAGTCAGCCTTCATCTGTCAGGTGCCAGCAATGGTTCTGCCTCACTGGCTCTCACCAGTAACATTCAGTTTTAGGAGTACCAATGATCTATCCAGGAGACTGAATCCTAGCCATACTTATGTTTACTTAGGGATTCCATGCAGTCGTACGAAGTGTATTCAGGCCTTCCCTTCAAGTGTCTTTATTTCTCCTCTTGGCATGAGTAGTAATAAAGGTTTTACTCATTAAAAGAAGAGCTGGAGAGAGGGGAGCTTGTTTTCAACAGCAAGCTGGAACTTGGTGAAATACTGTATCAAGGGGGTGACTGCATGAATGGAACAACAGCATGTAGAAATCTTATTGCTCCTTACAACTACCTGAAGGGAAGTTGTACTGAGGCGGGGGTTGGTCTCTTCTCCCTAATATCAAGTGACAGAACAAGAGGAAATGGCTTCAAGTTGCACCAGGGGAAGTTGAGGTTGGATAGTAGGGAAAATTTATTTCCTGAGAGAGTGGCCAGGTATTGGAATAGGTTTCCAAGGAGGTGGTGGAGTCACCCTCCCTGGAGGTGTTCAACAAACATGTGTACATGGCACTTTGGGATATGGCTTAATGGCTGTGGTGGTCTTAGGTTGACGGTTGGACTATGCAACAGGTTGGAGTACTGAGAATGAGTTAACCTGTCTGTTTACCTCAAAACACAAGTGAGGAAAAAGTGACATACAAAAAAAAAAAACCAACAACCAAACCTCTGGGTTGAGATAGAGTTGAGATAAATACGAGTTTACTGAGTAAATGAGATAATAATAATATAATGCACAATTTCCTTAGCCTGTTTGCAGAAAAAGCACAGCAGTAAGCAGCAGCAAGAAGAAGCAGGTGAGCTAAACCACTACATCCTACCCACTCTGTCTGCCATCACAGTGGAAGAGAGCCAACACCCAAAAACCCAGAACCCAAAAGCAGCAACCAGAACAGGAAGCCTCTCCTATCACAATCTGAACTTTGAGCACCATAATACTTTGCTCCAGACAGTGCTTTCATTTTGAAGCTGTCATAAGGCAGGATGGTGTGAATAGCAGCAGATAAAAACTCAGCCTATGACAGGCTTGATGATCCTAGAGGTCTTTTCCAACCAAAACAATTCTATAATTTTATGATCTTACTGACTTACATAAAAGCTATCAGCCCATGGCTTGGATGGGAGCACACTGCATTGGGTTAGGAACTGGCTGGAGGGCCGAGCCCAGAGAGTGGTGGTGAATGGTGCCACAGCCAGCTGACAGCCAGTCACTAGGGGTGTGCCCCAAGGATCAGTGCTGGGCCCCATGCTCTTCAACATCTTTATTGATGATCTGGATGAGAGCATTGAGTCCATCATCAGTAAATTTGCAGACAACACCAAACTGGGGGCAGGAGTGGATCTGCTGGAGGGTAGAGAGGCTTTGCAGAGGGACCTCGACAGGCTGGACAGATGGGCAGAATCCAACGGCATGAGATTGAACACATCCAAGTGCTGGGTTCTGCACATTGGCCACAGCAACCCCAGGCAGTGCTACAGGCTGGGGTCAGAGTGGCTGGAGAGTGGCCAGGCAGAGAGGGACCTGGGGGTGCTGGTTGATGGTATGCTGAATATGAGCCTGCAGTGTGCCCAGGCAGCCAAGAGGGCCAATGGCATCCTGTCCTGCATCAGGAACAGTGTGGCCAGCAGGAGCAGGGAGGTCATTCTGCCCCTGTACGCTGCACTGATTAGGCCGCACCTCAAGTCCTGTTTCCAGTTCTGGGCCCCTCAGTTTAGGAAGGATGTTGACTTGCTGGAATGTGTCTAGAGAAGGGCAACAAAGTTGGTGAGGGATTTGGAACACAAGCCCTGTGAGGGGTGGCTGAGGGAGCTGGGGTTGCTTAGCCTGGAGAAGAGGAGACTCAGGGATGACCTTATTGAAGGTCTCTTCCAACCTGGTCTGGTCTGGTCTGGTCTATTCTATTCTATTCTATTCTATTCTATTCTATTCTATTCTATTCTACTCTAAATTAAAACAAGGAGGAGGCAAAGGACTAGTACATGAAAGGAAAAGTCACTAGTTCATGAATATATTTGCCTTTTTTTTCTACCACAAATCCTGCAATAAATGCTGAAACAGATTATATTGGACAGGCAGAAGTTGGTATGATCATCTATTCTTTTAATGATTGCATTTTATGGTAACTAGTTTGCATGCAATGATGCTCACCTTCCACTTATGAGCAAAACAATAGCTACAATTGTTGCATGACATTGGTGACATTAATAAATAAAAAAAAAAAAAGAAACAATGGAAACAAACAACACATGAGCTCTTCATAATTAGAAATGGCTTGTAAGGAATTTGTCCAGAAGGGCAAAGTACCTCTATAACAGACTAGCTGCATAGCAACTTGGTAATGCCTGCAATGAAAATCAGTCAAAGGCCAACCAGACTCTGCTGGAAAAATAAAATCTATAATCTGGCATCTGGGTTCTTCCTGTGCCAAGCTTGTCCCCTGAGTGGTTATACAGTCTGGCTCCTGTGTGTGAACTGACAAGAAAAACAAACCAGAGGGGCCTATGTTTGACATCATCAGTAACACAGTAATGTCAGATGCATCTTCAATGGAGTATGAAGACTTCTCAACTCTCACTGATCACTTGTGAGACTGAAAAAAATGTCTGGGCTCAACATACGTGTGATTTCACCTGCCCTTGTTTTGTTTTGTTTTGTTTTGTTTTGTTTTGGTTTGGTTTGGTTTGGTTTGGTTTGGTTTGAGTTACTGTGTTATTTTACATGCCAAATGCAATGGAAAAATATGCTGTTCTTTATAAACTTCCTTGCTTCTGCAGAACTGAAACTTGAATGCTTGAAATCTCCACACTCACATTTCAGCCTGCTGAAGTACTGAAGATAGATAAAAATTCTGAGACCTGCTGTCATAGAATTATAGAATTGTCAGGGTTGGAAGGGACCTCAAGGATCATCTGGTTCCAACCGCCCTGCCTTGGGCAGGGAAACCTCACACTACAGCAGGTTGCTCACAGCCACATCCAGCCTGGCCTTGAAAACCTCCAGGGATGAGGCTTCCACCACCTCCCTGGGCAACCTGTGCCAGTGTCTCACCACCCTCATGGGGAAGAACTTCTTCCTAACATCCAATATGAATCTACCCATTTCTAGTTTGGTTCTATTTCCCTTGTCCTGTCATTACCTGACACCCTAAAAAAGTCCCTCCCCAGCTTTCTTGTAGGCCCCCTTCAGACACTGGAAGTCCACAATAAGGTCTCCTTGGAGTCTTCTCTTCTCCAGACTGAATAGTCCCAACTCACTCAGTCTGTCTTCATAGGAGAGGTGTTCCAGCCTTCTGATGATTCTCATGGCCCTTCTCTGGACACATTCCTGCATGTCTAGATCCATAGAAGGCTTAGCTGAGACAAGAAAAATTCATGTCTAAATTCTTTGGAATAGGAATAGAATTTCTTGTAGCATTGTAAAGAAGTAGTGACATGCTCCCATGTCCAAAAGTTCTCTGCAAATACCATGGTATATCTGTGGAGCTGGATATTACTCTTGGAAACATCTGTACTAGAAGCACTTCTGCAAAAGCAGGACATTAATTTCTTGTAAAGGTATTTTTAATAGCCTTTGTCATAAAAGTTAAAACTGTGAGGCAGAGAAATTTGCCTTTTAGTCCCTAATGTCAGAGGGAAGAAGGAACTTTTCTTCTTACATGGCTAAAGAAGTAATGTAAACACAGTCTGTAGGTCCTACAGCTGGCGAGGGTTTGTTTCTGTTTTCTGTACTGTTGGAAGATTTTTTTTTCCAGACCCTTAAGTCTCTCACTGCAAAGCACTATCTGATAATTTCAACTCACATTGTTTGCATGAACAGTTATTACCTTTGGTATTTTTTTTCCTGTCAGTCTGTCCCCACTTAATTTCTGCTACTTGGTAACAGTCCTCTGAGCTGCTTCCTTGTCTGTTCAGTCCTCCTTTTGCTAGGACAGTGGCCCTAGCTTGCTTGGGCTTTTGCTACAGTATAGCTTTCATTTTCATAATCATAATCATTATGCATTATGTGTTCTGGCTTGAATTAGCTCTCCTACATGTGCATAGCATGAATATATAGCAGTATTTCAGATGAGTTCTGCATACTACCATGTACAAAGCCATTCATGTCCACCTGTCCCAGAACACATCTACTTTTATTCCTTTTTTCCTCCTACAGTGCTCTGGGAGATCAGAGTCATGTTGTGAAGGGTAAACAAACATTGGTCTTCCTCACTTGTTTATAACCTGATAGCTCCTTTGTCTGTAGCACATATTCTTAATAGGCTCTAAGGGTGACATTCATGCCCTGTGAGCATTTGAATTTCATCGTTTTTCCACTACTCATCAATCTTCTGGATTTGCCAGGCAGGGAAACTGATCAGTGTAGTACTAGCCTAAGAAACAGATCATCCTCTGTGCAGACAATGTTTTGTCAATTTCTATCACCAGCTGTTTCAGTAACAAACCAATGTTTTTACCAAATCATCTGCAGAATAACAGAGCAGCTAAACCAGGCTAGCCTTTGGTATGTCACCATTCAATCCAGTAATCTCCCTGGCAGCAAAATCTACTGCTGCCTATCTGCCTTACATTTATTTTCATCTATTTTATCCTACTTTACCATCTTTTAACTTCTTTAGATGCTTAATGATTTCTGTTCCCACAGCAAATTACATATCTCACTAAGTTCTTATTCAAATGCTATTATGAAGACCTAGGATAGAAGGAAGTGGTTTAAAGTTATTTTGTTGACCAACTGAAAAGGAAACAAATTCTTTTTTTTTCTTTCCAACAGGAAAATGAGTACAGTAACAAAGATATGTTATTAAGTTTGTGTGTCATATTTCACACTTTCCATGGAATCATAGAATTGTTTAGATTGGAAAAGACTTTCCAGATCACCGAGTCCAACTGTTAACATAATGCTGCCAAGTGCCCCACTAAACCATGTCTCTAACTGCCACATCTACACGTCTTCAAATACCCCCAGGGACAACCACTCAACCACTTCCCTAGGCAAACCTGTTCCAGTACTTTACAGCTCTTCCAATGAAATAATTTGTACTAATACCTAAGCTAAGCCTCCCCTGTGTAAAGGTTTTAGTGTGAGGGCTACACTCCTTGCTCCCCCGATGCAAAAGCGAAAGGAAAAAATAACACACAAAACTCAGGATTGGCATAAAGAGATAAGAATTTAACATAAAGTGAGGTATCATCAGCACAATGCATAATTATTTTAGCTAATCATCTAATAATACAATGCATGATTACCTTAGCTTAATCTATTTGCAGAAGTGCAGTGAAATACATGGGGGGGGGGGAACACCAAAACAGCATAAAACAGAAAACAAAACCCAGCAGCTACTGAACTCCCACTTTTCCTGCCATCATGCCTGCAGAAAGGAGGGAACACCCAAGAACCCAGAAGCAGCCAGCGGAACAGGAAGCCCCCCATGCTGCAATCTGAACTTCAAGCTGCATAATACTTTGTTTCCAGTTAGCACTTTCATTTTTGAAGCTGGCATGGCTGCAGCATGGTATGAATGGCAGCAGCATGTTCAATTCAATCCATGAGACCCTGACACAACTTGAGGCTCTTGTCCTATCCATTGTTACCTGGGAAAAGAGACCAATCCCCACTTTGCTGCAAGCTCCTTTCAGATAGTTGTAGAGAATGATAAGATCTCCTCTCAGCCTTCTTTATTCCTTTACAGGGAAAACAGCCTAAGTTCCCTCAACCAGTCCTCATATGACTTGCCCTCTAAACCATTCACCAGCTTCATTGTTTTTCCTTGGACATGCTCCAGCAGCTCAATGCCCTTCCTGTAGTGAGTGGCCCAGAACTGAACACAGTACTCAAGGTACAGCCTTACCAGTGCTGTGTATAGGGGTACAATCTCCTTCCAGTTTATGGGGGTCAAAGTATTTCTGATACAAGCCAGAATGCTCTTGGCCTTCTTAACCACCTGGGCACACTGCTGGCTCATATTCAGCAATTTGTTGACTAGCACCCTAGGTTGTTTTCTGTTGAGCAGGTTTCCTGCCACTTTTTAATCCAGCCTGAAGCACTGCATGTGACTGCTGTGACCCAAATGCAGAACCCAGCACTTGGCCTTGCTGAACCTGACAGCTGGCCTTGGCCCATTGATTCAGCCTGTTCAGATTCCTCTGTAGAGCCTTTCTAAGCTCCAGTAGATTGACACTCCCACTCAACTTGGTGTTGTCTGCTAGTTTACTGAGGCTGCGCTCAATCATCTTGTCCAGATGACTAAGATCAAAACCAACTTGATTAAAGTCTAGGTAGACAACATCCACAGCCTTTCCCTCATCTGCTAAACAAGTCACATGCTTTTTATAAATGAATGCTGAATGGGCCTGATCACCAAATTGCCCTATATGTACCATATGATTGCACTCAAAATTATTTGTTCCATAACCTTCTGAGTCATCATGGTCTGTCTGCCAGGCCTTTAGTTCCTCAGATCATCCTTCTGTTCCTTCTTGTAGAATGGGCATCATATTTGCTAACTTCCAGTCTACTGACACCTCTCCAGTTAAACTCTCCTAACAAAATATTTTATATCAGCCTTAAAATGCAAACTTTTTTTAACTGTGGCTGTTAGGAAGGAGGAGTGATACAGAGAGCACTGTGTCAGGGAAGGATGTGTTTCATCAAGTCCAACAGTAAGTGGATATATAGATTATTGTCCTCAACTGTGAACTTTCTGAAGCAAGGACCTATTCTCAATGCTTTATGAAGGACCAGGCACATTTATGGAACCATATAAATGCACGAAGATTGGTTGAGTTGAGTTGTACTTTTTTTTTCCTTCAGTTTTTTCTCTTGGATTGATTAACTTAAATTATTTTCTTGATAAAGCACCTGAATTACTTTCCTGATCAGAACAAAAGGGTAAATTAACATACTGAAATTGTAGAGGGGGTTTGCCTGTGGGGTTGCAGCAACAACTGTTTTCCCCTTTAAAATTTATTTCTCCTCCTACCTTACCTTATTCAAGAGTTCCAGTATTAGCATTTATATACAAAGATATTAAAATCAAGGGCTCTACTAATCTGCTCCATGAAATACCTAATTTGTTTAGCTTCAGTGCACAGAAGCACAGAGAGTTAACACAGGGCTCTCATATAAGTCTTACAACTTGTGACAACACAAAGCACCTTGGATGTTAATACACTGTGGGGCTTTAAACCTCATGTATTTTGCAAATATGACCTGATAACAAAATTCTGCTTCATACAGGCTTGAAATATAATCTATTTGAAAATTGCAAGTTAAAAATGTTCATGGAATTAACAAACATAAAATGCTAATGAAAAACAATTGCCCACAAGTTCTAAGAAATCACCTTTTTTTTTCCCCCTGTAAAATATTTAAACTACCTTCTAATGTTAATGTTCACTAATTTTATTCACTAATAATGTTCATTAATTTTATTCAAAATTAAGGTGCCAGAATTTTCACACATACAAAGCTTCCTCCTGCTTTCATGTTAAACACTTCTGTTCTGAATATTGGTATTCATCAAGTTTTTATTTGTCATAAATCGTGAAACTAGGGACATAATGAATAGAGGAATAGTCTCAATGAACAAATTAATAGAGCCTCAGATACCTTATTTTGAATGTCTAGTTGAAAAAAAAATAATTAAGGATTAAAAATATTAAAGGCTCTTTTAATTCAAATGCATTAAAAAAACACAAAGGTTAAAAAAAAATAGAAGTAGCTTAATTTCCAATGGTTTAGAAAGTGATTAAGTAAAGATCAAAAAGCTTATTTTATATAAGTAATGATCAGACATGAAATATTTTTTTGGGCCTATTCCAGGAAAATTCTCAGCTACATATAAAAATGTGCAACAGTTGCACCACCCATTTTCCCCTATGTTTCTATCTCCAAAGAAGGCAGAAGAATTTATTGTCTTAGATCTGAAAGTTGCCAAGCAGACCTTCCTTTGGGAATCATCTTCATTGCTGTCATTCTTAGAAGCTCAAGTCATGAGCCAATACTTCCTGGTGCTAGTCATTGTTCAAACAAATTGTATATAGAAAGTTTTTTGCCCCCTTTTTTTTCTATGTGCCAGCCAAGATGAAATTAATAAAAATAAAAACTGTGCAGTATCTACTGCAGACTAATAGCTAGAGCAGCAATATCATCAGTCTTCTGCAGGAATTACTGGGGGGGAAAAAATGCATTGAATTGGGTAGTTCAGAAGTTTTTAGGCAAGAGAGGACAGTGGCAATTTTTTTACCTCTTAAACTTTGTATCTGACATTTAATATTTCATTGTTTCTGTTAATTCTGCTCTTTCAGGGTGTTTTGATGACTTTGACTTTCAGGGTGGGTTGATAGATGAATGCAGACTAATTTTCTGTGACTCTTCTGGCAGCACTAGGAAGGAATCACTTAAATATCTGAAGCCACTATCCTGCCCTGCTCCCTGGTGGAGGGAGTGAAGAAAGTGTCCCCAAGAAGTCAGCTTTACCCAGTCAGATCATGCATAGTGGTTTATGGCTCATACATTTTGTGATGAAGGAGAAGATGACATCTGAAGTCATCTTTAAAAGAGTTTATTTGAAAGCAAGCTATACAGCACAATTTAAGAAAGGCTCTGTGTTCTCCCTGAGTTTATAATGATGAAAAGAAATCAGAAAAAAGCATAAAACGAATGAATACAGCAGGTAATTCAAACGAAAGGCTTATTATGCTAATCCAGTCTGCCACTCCTACTCAGTCTGAATGATAGTTTATTTAATAAGCAGTCTTATTGAAGGGGTTGGTTAGCCACTGAGTAAGTGCTCTGCTGTAGGAGGAAGGGTTGCAGAATCCAGCAGGTGATGAGTACAATGTAATGTTTAATCCTTACAGCTTGCTAACAACTGAGCCTTCGGCTACGTTCAAAGACGCCCGAGTATATTTTGGAAGAAATACATTTTCCACTGACCTGACAATCTTTTCCTTGTCCTGCTAAAACAGTTAACTTGCACAGTCTGCAGAAGCTATTCACTTGAAAACTACATAATGATTACTTAGTTTCCTTTCTGCTTTTTCCATTTGGCAGAGGCAAAAAAGAGACCAAAGAGAAGCTAGCTTACTGCACTCCTTGAAATAAATTGTGGAATACATGAAATTGTATCTCTAAACAGGCATCTAAGTAAGTATAGATGCAGTACTTTCAGGTGCAGATGCACATTCAGAAGCAAATTTCCGGGCCAATGGATTCCTGCAGATAAATTCATCAAGGCACAAAGATGTCTAATAGGTTCTTGTAGATAGATAAGAGCAAACACATTTATTGTAAACTAAGTGCTTACTCTCTTATCTAATGTTATCTCTAAGATGCTTGTGCTGTTCTACTTGTTTGTCTTCTCACCACTGATGTATTTGTTTAGTGTAAAAGCACATCCCCATGATGATAATTGAGAAAATAAAGAAATGATGATGATTCCACGCACAGACCCAGTCGTGCCTCCTGAAAACTATTAGAGTCAACAATGTCATCTCCCACTGAAGCGGACAGAGAGAGTTTTGCAAATAGTTGGGAAGAAAAATATCACTATGGAATTGCCTCCAGGAAAGAGCTGCAAGCCAAAGAAAAGGGCAGTTCTCATGGCTAAGAAATATTTTGAAAGTTTGCATGGAAAAAATAGAGTTTATTTTGAAATTAATATCAAGGATAGAATGGAATGGAATGGAATGGAATAGAATAGAATAGAATAGAATAGAATAGAATAGAATAGAATAGAATAGAATAGAATAGAATAGAATAGAATAGAATAGACCAGGTTGGAAGAGACCTTCAAGATCATCGTGTCCAATCTATCATCCAACACAACCTAATCAACTAAACTATGCAAGCAAGCACCCTATCAAGTATCCTCCTGAACATCTCCAGTGACGGCAGCTCCACCACCTCCTCGGGCAGCCCATTCCAATGGGCAATCACTCTCTTGGTATAGAACTTCCTCCTAACATCCAGCCTAAACCTCCCCTTGTGCAGCCTGAGATTGTGTCCTCTTGTTCTGGTACTGGCTGCCTGGGAGAAGAGACCAACCTCTGCCTGGCTACAACCTCCCTTCAGGCAGTTGTAGAGAGCAAGAAGGTCACCCCTCAGTCTCCTCCTCTCCAGGCTAAGCAACCCCAGCTCCCTCAGCCTCTCCTCATAGGGCTTGTGTTCCAAGCCCCTCACCAACCTTGTTGCCCTTCTCTGGACACGATCCAGCAATTCAACATCCTTCCTAAACTGAGGGGCCCAGAACTGGACACTGTACTCAAGGTGTGGCCTAACCAGTGCAGTGTACAGGGGCAGAATGACCTCCCTGCTCCTGCTGGCCACACTGTTCCTGATACTATTTACTGTAGAGGACAAGGTTTTCAATAACAGAAACTCCTATTAGGTAATTTATGGAAAGCTCTGAAAAGTTATAACAAAAATATATACCCTTCAGTACACTCTGCTCAGTGGATATGTAAGTGCCTTTGAATCATTTATGCTTACATGCCCAAAAGTGATAAATTTGAACAAATTTAATTGAAATCACCCCTGGAGTGAGTCTGAGGAAGGATTAAATTTAATGGTCTCACGGAGTGTTGTACTGTAGCACTAGACTGCTGGCTCTGAGGTCTATATTTTTCCCCAAAAAAGATTCTAAACCTCAGTCAGCACATGAATGTGGGTTTAATCACATCTCAGAAATGAAAATCACTTTACTGTTCTCCATAATAGGACTGAAGGAAGATGTTCAGGCAGACAAATCATGAAAGTTTAGTTTCGCTTTAATGATGTGATACAAAGATGCACGATTTTTGCCTATATGATAGGATCATCAAATGGGTTGGATTGGGAAGGACCTTAATGATCTGGCTCCAATTCCCCTGTCATAGGTAGGGGCATGCTTGAGACCTCATCCAACCTGTCTTTGAACACATTCAGTCTTTGAACCTCCACAGCTTCGTGGGCAACCTGTTCCAGCACCTCAGCACCCTCATGGGGAAAATTTCTTTCTGTCTAATCGAAATCAAGCTTTTCCATCTTCTACCACTCATCCTATCATTTCATGCCTTGGAAAAGTCAATCTCCAGATATCCTGCAGGACCCTTCAAATACTATGGACGACACCCAGCTGGGGGCAGGAGTTGATCTGCTGGAGGGTAGAGAGGCTTTGCAGAGGGACCTTGACAGGCTGGACAGATGGGCAGAATCCAAGGGCATGAGATTTAACACATCCAAGTTCTGGGTTCTGCACATTGGCCACAGCAACCCCATGCAGTGCTACAGGCTGGGGTCAGAGTGGCTGGAGAGCAGCCAGGCGGAGAGGGACCTGGGGGTACTGGTCGATGGTAGGCTGAACATGAGCCTGCAGTGTGCCAGGCAGCCAAGAGGGCCAATGGCATCCTGGCCTGCATCAGGAACAGTGTGGCCAGCAGGAGCAGGGAGGTAATTCTGCCCCGGTATGCTGCACTGGTTAGGCCACACCTTGAGTCCTGTGTCCAGTTCTGGGCCCCTCAGTTTAGGAAGGATGTTGACTTGCTGGAAACTGTCCAGAGAAGGGCAACAAAGTTGTGAGGGGTTAGAACACAAGCCCTATGAGGAGAGACTGAAGGAGATGGGG
>CM037636.1:11730501-11771851 GCA_015227895.2 Colaptes auratus
TCCGTGTATGAGACTTTTATTATTGCAAAGGGTGTGCTCAGAAGTGGTGATTGACATTAAGCTTTAAAAAAATGAAAACTGAAACTGAAGGCCTCCCTTGAAGCACTTTAGATTTTGACATTATTTGTTTGTTTGGTATATTTGGGTTAAAGAATGGGAAAGAAATGGAAAAGAAATAATTTCACACCAGGATGGAATTTGTACTTCAGGGGTTTTTAAGGTCAGCCAAGCTAACCCCCTCTCAAAAAAAAAAAAAAAAAACCCAAAACCAAAACCAAAACCAAAAACACCTAGAAAATTATTTTTAATTCTTCACCTTTTTAGATATAGCTCTTTGTTTTTTGTATGTATCATAGTATCAGTCAGGGTTGGAAAGGACCACAAGGATCATCTAGTTCCAACCCCCCTGCCATGGGCAGGGACACCCTACACTACATCAGGCTGGCCAGAGCCTCATCCAGCCTGCTCTTAAACACCTTCAGGGATGGGGCCCCAATCACCTCCCTGGACAACCCATTCCAGGGTTTCACCACTCTCATGGGGAAGAACTTCCTCCTCACATCTAGCCTGAATCTCCCCACCTCCAGCTTCATTCCATTCCCCCTAGTCCTATCACTCCCTGATAGCCTGAAAAGTCCCTCCACAGCCTTCTTGTAGCCCCCTTCAGATACTGGAAGGCCACAATTAGGTCACCTCGGAGCCTTCTCTTCCCCAGACTGAACAGCCCCAATTCCTTCAGTCTGACCTCATAGGAGAGGTGCTCCAGCCCTCTGATCATCCTCGTGGCCCTTCTCTGGACACCTTCCAGCACCTCCAGATCCCTCTTGGAATAGGGGCTCCAGAACTGGAGGCAGTACTCCAGGTGGGGTCTCAGCAGAGCTGAGTAGAGGGGGAGAATCACCTCCCTTGACCTTCTGGCCACACTTCTCCTGATGCAGCCCAAGATCTGATTGGCTTTCCAGGCTGCAAGTGCACATTGAGAGTTCATGTTGAGCTTCTCGTCCACCAGCACCCCCAAGTCCCCCTCCTCAGGGCTGAAATCTTAAAAATATTAAAATGTTTTCCAAGAGCAGAAAAAAAAAAAGAATCTACATTCCACTAAAAAGAATACAAAATTTCTTATTGCCTTAACCAGAATTACTCAGTATTTTGACTGCAAATTGTGCTTTTCCATTTCTGTCAAACAGCACTTTTTTAACAGTTTAGGGATATTCAGGCATTCTAGCATATCATAGCACACAATTGCCCTGTCACTTTAAGCCATTAGAGTTAAAATATATACAATACCAATATAGAATAGAATAGAATAGAATAGAATAGAATAGAATAGAATAGACCAGACCAGGTTGGAAGAGACCTTCAGGATCATCGCGTCCAGCCTATCAACCAATCCAACCCACCTAAACAACTAAACCATGGCACCAAGCACCCCAACAAGTCTCCTCCTGAACACCTCCAATGATGGTGACTCCACCACCTCCACAGGCAGCCCATTCTAATGGGCAATCACTCTCTCTGTGTAGAACTTCTTCCTAACATCCAGCCTAAACCTCCCCTGGTGCAGCCTGAGACTGTGTCCTCTTGTTCTGGTGCTGGCTGCCTGGGAGAAGAGACCAACCTCTGCCTGTCTATAACCTCCCTTCAGGTAGTTGTAGAGAGCAATAAGGTCACCCCTGAGTCTCCTCTTCTCCAGGCTAAGTTATGATGATGTTTCTAAAATGTTGCATATCTCTAACCAGATGTCTTAGGATTTATATCTCTCCACAAAACTATTTGCAGTAGGTGAAAAATAGAGCACTGATGTTCCGTATGTGACTAATCTAAACAAAAATAAATGGAACATATGGCTATATGTATATTCTATAATGCACGTAATTAGTGAAGAAATGCACTGCTTGATGCAAAAAAAAACCCCAAGCATTTGAAAATTTAAATTGCAACAAACTCACATCCTATTGAAGAATTGTAATCAAGGGGAGATAAAGATTTGTGAAATCATGCATAAGATACAAAGCCAGTTATATGATGAGAGAGGGAAATGATCCTTTGCTAAAAGACATGTGTTGGAGAAGAGGAGGCTCAGGGGAGACCTTATTGCTGTCTACAACTACCTGAAGAGAGGTTGTAGCCAGGAGGAGGTTGGTCTCTTCTCCCAGGCAATCAGCACCAGAACAAGAGGACACAGTCTCAAGCTGCGCCAGGGGAAGTTTAGGCTCAAGGTGAGGAGAAAGTTCTTCACTGAGAGAGTCATTCGTCATTGGAATGGGCTGCCCAGGGAGGTGGTGGAGTCACCATCCCTGAAGGTGTTCAAGAGGGGATTGGATATGGCACTTGGTGCCATGGTTTAGTCATGTAGTCTGTGGTGCCAGGTTGGACTTGATGATCTTTGAGGTCTCTTCCAAACTTGGTGATTCTGTGATTCTGTGATTTGACAAAGTAAAGCTGGAGATGGAGTGCAATATAATGTCTTAGAGCCACTGGTTATGTTTAAAAATAGCAAATATCATCTTGATATGTCAGTGTGGTTCAGTATAATAAAGAAAACCCCCAGAACTCTCTAAAATTACATGAAATAAAACCTCTAAAAGAGAGGCTTTTTATACCTGAAAAATCTCTTAGAAGAGTTCATTTCAAAAAATGGTAGGAGGATCACAGAATCATAGAATCAACAAGGTTGGAAAAGACCTCAAAGATCATCAAGTCCAACCTGTCACCCAAGACCTCATGACTACTAAACCATGCTGCAATCTTGTCCAATCCAGGCAAAGCCATGCGCTGCACCAGTTGTGTGAGTGATGATTGCTAACAGATAGGAGGTCACTGATCTTTCAGTTTGAAACAGATGATTACTCAAATGCAGAAATTCCATACATATCCTTTAAATAGGAAGGAATGGTAAAAACATTTAAAATAGTCCTTTTATCATGAGCCAGTAGTCAAAACAGATTGGAAAATATTTTTTATGGCGAGGTTATAGATACATGTACCTGTGTCTGCAAGACAGCAAAAACAAGTTGTGGCATTGCTGCACTTCAAGAAAAATATTAATTTTTTTTCAGTGTTTTTTGACAGCAGCTGTTCAGATCTTGCCATTAATATTTATTTTGAGATTTAAAAAAAACCATGATCGTGAACAGATACAGCAATACAGTGTTAGTAGTAAAAAGTGTCTCACCACCCTCATGGGGAAGAACTTCTTCCTAACAACCAAGCTGAATCTACCCATTTCTAGTTTTGTTCCATTTCCCCATACCTGACACCCTAACAAGTCCCTCCCCAGCTTTCTTGTAGGCCCCCTTCAGATACTGGAAGGCCACAATAAGGTCTCCTTGGAGCCTTCTCTTCTCCAGACTGAACAGCCCCAACTCCTTCAGTCTGTCCTCATAGGAGAGATGCTCCAGCCCTCTAATCATCCTCATGACCCTTCTCTGGACACCTTCCAGCATGTCCAGATCCTTCCTGTAATAGGGGCTCCAGACTGGATGCAGTACTCCAGGTGGGGTCTCACCAGAGCTGAGTAGAGGGGGAGAATCACCTCCCTTGACCTGCTGGCTGTGCTTCTCTTGATGCAGCCCAGGATGTGATTGGCTTTCTGGGCTGCAAGTGCACACTGGTGGCTCCTGTTGAGCTTCACAGATACAATGTGTGACTGAGTAAATAAAGGGTTGAAGAGACCACTGAGCTCTGAAAAAAATGAACTGAAAACAATTCTGTAGAAGTAATTCATCTGTGAAGATTGTTTTTTATAGTTTGGAGGTTTTTATAGTGTTGCTCAAGATTTTCAAAGTATTTCAGAATGTTGACTTTAAGCTTTTCACACAATTTAGGCTATTCAAAATTAATTCACATAAAATACAAAATAGAATTAAGTCATGCCAGGTATATATACTAAATAATTAAGTATATTTAAAAGCATTAGTGTCATCCTCTCTATTTGAGATAAAAAGGAAAAAATGGTGCTTCTTCTGAAGCCAGTCACAGAGATCACAAGCTGAAAACAAGGAGGAAAGAACAAAAGAGATCATAAGTAGAAGGGAATGAGTCAGGGAGTCCATGTTTTTGGTTAGAGAGGACCCCATATGTCTTAAGAAAAAGCTTGAGAGCTATTTGCCACCTTTTTATCTGACTGTCTAAACAGCTATCCCATGTCTAGCATTGACTCAGTTGTATGTCCTATGAGACAGGAGGCTGTGTGTGAATCTGATCTTGTATCTGGAGGTACAGTTACTCTTCCCTGAGCTGCAAAGCCCTAGGGTCACATACCCGTGTTGCTGAGACTTGATACAGAAGTTACACTCAGGGGAGAAAGCGGGAGGTATTGGGCCACAGCCTCACAGTCCACAGACAAGCCAGCCCTGTTTTAAATCACTGAAAATAAGAGTGCTGCCTATACCAATTTCTCAATGGGTGAGAAGTATAGTTGAAGGTCAAGCAGCTGCAACTGACCTTCTAACAACCTTCAGAAAAAAAACAGATGTGAAAAGCAACTGTTAGGCAGGTAAATTTCAACAATGACAAAACTGAATCTTCCAGGTGTCTCCCAAGATGTTCCCAAGCCAACATCAGTTCAACTGTGCCTTGATATTGCTTCATTTATACTGATCTTGCTCTTGATCAGTAATTGAATCTATGTGTTGAGATACCAGATTCAGTCTCATGGAACACTACAATGATGAGTTCAGGTTTCAGGGAGATGATATTCTCCTCTGTGTTGTTCACGTAACTACATGATTTTTTTATCATCACTCGTTCTCAGCTGCTGCTTTGCAGTAAAATAATCAAAACTTGCCTGCTACAAGGAGAGAGGCTAGTCTGTCTTCAGGATTCTAAGAACTAGTTTACTGAGTTGCCTTACATAGAACTGGCAAGTGTCTAGTGTGGGGTGTCCCTGCCCATGGCAGGGGGGTTGGAACTAGATGATCCTTGTGGTCCATTCCAACCCTGACTGATACTATGATACTACTATGATACTATGAAGTGGTTGAAAGGCTGCCCTTGACCTGATTCTATCATAGTTACCCCCTGATACATGTAAGGGTGATACCTGCTCTGAACACACTTTTTGAAGCAGAGTTATTATCATGTGTTATAATAGGAAGTGCTTTAACTCTTGAGAAATTCTCTGGACAAAAAAAAAAGACTGAAAAAAACCCTCAAGGCACTCAAAGCACCTGACATTGTTAACAAGTGCTTGATTTTTCAATATCCAGTCCTCTGCAGAAGCCTGCAAAGGGAAGGCCCACAACTTCTCAGAAAGGGGTTCAAGTTTGTCTGTTGTAGAAGGCTGCTTTCTAAAAATCCGCCTAGTAGTTTAGGAAAAAGGAAGAAACTGTGTGGCTACTGTTGCTGTTGATGAAGGATACAGTGACAAACTGGCCTAATCAGAGTTTTGTACACGTCTAAGACCAGATGTACATTTCACCTTCACAGCTATCTCCCAGTGCCTTGGTCACTCCAACAAACAGCTCTGGCTCTGCCTTTTGGCAAAGAGGAACTAAATCAGCATCATTCACCTTGGAACAGCCGCAGGCTCCTTGAATCTGATGTGGTTTTTTCCTCTCAAATGAAGGGATCAGGTCCACTGGCAGTAGGACGCAGACTGTGATCAATAACAGTGTGCCATTCCTTCTCTGTACTTTCAGTCACAGTGCAGCTGGTGCTGTGAGCAGGGTGACCTTGTGAACTGTCCACTTGCTCCTCGTCTCACACTGCAGTCATGGCACAGTATTGTGATAGTTTTCTACACAGATTTCTTTAAATCTAGTATTTCTAAGGTTGCTGCTTCAGTTGATTTAACAACTTACCACTGCTGGAGGGGGTAATACACATTCCTCCTCATCTCCTTTGCTCCCAGATACAAACTCCTGCATGCTAACTTATGAGAGTGCTTGTCAGATTTATTTGTTAACCAGTATAACACATTACATTCCAGAAAACAAAAATCAGCAAAATATTTTTGTGGACTAAAGCAGCACACAGACATGTACAGTCAGCACAAAGTGGAAGTTAGATCCACAGAGGTAGCAAGAGGATAGTGCAATGAGAGCAGGATAGGGAGAAAGGACAAGGGAGAAAGGACGGGAAAGGAGGAAGGGTGAAGAAATGCTTTAACCATTAAAATGGCTGGAGGTAATTAGAAAGACCCAGCTTCCCCTTATTGCAGTGTGCAAGTCATAGACAAAGATGATCTGAACTCCAGTATTACCACCAGTTCTTTCAGGTGGGCAGATGACCCAGAGACACTGGTTCAGCACAGCTGAATTAGAGCAGTAATAGGTCAGACAGAATTCAGACTCTCTACTTCCAGTGAAATCTGGTGTCTCAAGGCAATTCTCAACCTGGCACAGGGGAAAAAAACAACACAATTTTTTCATGCGCCTGGCCAAGACAAGACCTTCAAGATTCATGTCCTCACACAGGGTACACGAATTGCTAGTGTAGCTGTCTGACATCCCTCTCTCACCCACACCGAGTAGATGGCTGGGATAGTCATAGTATCATAGTAGTATCATAGTATCAGTCAGGGTTGGAAGGGACCACAAGGATCATCTAGTTCCAACCCCCCTGCCATGGGCAGGGACACCCCACACTAGATCAGGCTGGCCAGAGCCTCATCCAGCCTGGGCTTAAACACTTCCAGGGACAGGGCCTCAACCACCTCCCTGGATAACCCATTCCAGGGCTTCACCACTGTCACGGTGAAGAACTTCCTCCTCACATCTAGCCTGAATCTCTAATTCACCTCCAGCTTCATTCCATTCCCTCTAGTCCTATCACTACCTGAGAGCCTGAGAAGTCCCTCCCCAGCCTTCTTGTAGCCCCCTTCAGATACTGGAAGGCCACAATTAGGTCACCTCAGAGCCTTCTCTTCTCAAGACTGAACAGCCCCAACTCCTTCAGTCTGTCCTCATAGGAGAGGTGCTCCAGCCCTCTGATCATCCTCGTGGCCCTTCTCTGGACACCTTCCAGCACCTCCAGATCCCTCTTGGAATAGGGGCTCCAGAACTGGAGGCAGTACTCCAGGTGGGGTCTCAGCAGAGCTGAGTAGAGGGGGAGAATCACCTCCCTTGACCTGCTGGCCACACTTCTCCTGATGCAGCCCAGGATCTGATTGGCTTTCCGGGCTGCAGGTGCACATTGAGAGCTCATGTTGAGCTTCTCATCCACCAGGCACCCCCAAGTCTTTCTCCTCAGGGCTGCTCTCCATCACAGGATATCTATGTTGAAATGAAAACATAACAGATTGCAATTTCCAGCAAAAGAACTGATATTGTAGAAGAAAAACAAAACAGGAAAATGGGATGGAAATTTCAGGAATTACTAAACCCTAATTTGGAGCCTCCAATTAACCTGCCAGAGCTATCCTAATCCACACTGTATGTGCTGGTGTGCACCTGCCATAGAACACAGCACTGAAATCTGTGAAGTGTCCGCTTGAGTCAACCTTCTTCACAGACACATTTAAGGTGCCTTCTCATATGATACAGATCTTTTTCACCTGTACCAGTCAAGTAATAATGTATTAATATGTTCAAAGTTTAAAGGTCCTGGCTAAAGTGACATCTGTAATTGACTTTAGACTCTGAATGCAATTTCTGCCCTCGCTGGCTCATGAAACATAGTCCTGAACAAGCATAGACACTCACATTGAAAATAACCAACACTTAATTCAGAGAACAAAAGGTTTCTCCTTCACACATGTTGCAAGAAATACATGAGAAACTTATGCACTCTTTATCATCAACCCTTCCGTTTCTGACTAAATTTATAGAGGAGCTGGAAAAGAAAAACATCTGCAAGGTCACTTGGGTGATGCAGAGACTATATATTTGAGCATACACAGACTTGGGTCATCTGTTTGAGTAGAAGCAGCTCTGGTGGTTTGTTAGAGGATTGCTGCCTGTCAGAGCATAAGCACAAGACATCCACTCCTCGTCTGGAGTGAGAGGCTTCACCAGCAAGACATAATGGGGGCTTTCCACACAGATGTGCTGGAGGCAAGCTGAATAATAGAATCATAGAATCATAGAATTGTTAGGGTTGGAAAGGACCTCAAGGATCATTTATTTCAACTCCCCCTGCCATGGGCAGGAATGCCTCATACTACATCAGGTTGCTCACAGCCACATCCAACCTGGCCTTAAAAACCTCCAGGGAGGTTCCACCACCTCCCTGGGCAACCTGTGCCAGTGTCTCACCATCCTCATTGTGAAGAAGGAATGAATTAGACGGATTTGCATCTTCCCTGGAAGGACAAATCCAAAAAAGTTATGGGAAAACACCCCTTTGTGACTCACTCCCTCATTTATCAATCCCACATTCTTTCTCTGCATCCATTGGTACATGCTTGCCGCTGCAAGAAATGCTCAGACAACACAGGTCTCACAGGAAGCATCATTTACATGGTGCAATCTTTTGCCTCCTTCTTCAGTGCCTGTGATGGACTGTTGTTTGGAGAAAAACAGCTTATGAATGAAGAGCAGCTTATTGAAGCTGAACCAAAATGAAATACAGGTAAACTTGATGATTAGGGAAAAAATCACTTTGGGAGCTGGTGTTTATTACATTGTTTCCTTTGGTTGAGCATATGTAATTTACTCTTCCTCCATTCAGTCTGTAACTTAGTCCATGCTGAGTTACATTTCAATACTTTAAGGGAATCTACAAGAAAGCTGAGGAGGGGCTGTTTACAAGGATTTGTAGCAACAGGACAGGAGGCAATGGTTTTAAACTAGAGCAGGGTAGATTTAGGCAGGACATAAGAAGGAAATTCTTTACAATGAGGGTAGTGAAATACTGGAACACATTGCTCACAGAGGTGATGCAGGCCTCATCCCTAGGGACATTCAAGGTCAAGCTTGATGTGGCCCTAAGCAACCTGATCTAGTTAAAGATGACCCTCCTCACTGCAGAGGTGTTGGACAAGATGACCTTCAGGGTCCCTTCCAACCCCATGCATTCAATGATTCTGTGATGATTCTATGTTACCATAGCTCTATTGGTATTCATAAAGAAAAAATATGAACCTTTAAATAACATTTTTAATAGACAAAAGAATGGCTTCCATAGGAGTATGCACCAGCATAAATGTCACTATCTTTCATCCCTGAAGTTAGGCTTTCTTTACATTGTTTTGGAGATAACAAGCACCAAGGCATGGATATCTTACCAAATCAAACTGAAACAAATGAAAGTTCAGTCAAAAGAAAACATTGCACACCATATGCCACAGAAAGGACAAATCAGACATGATAGGTGCTAGAAAGTTCTCGGTATAAAAGCAGTTGGATAGAATTAGACACTCAAAAGCCATTGCAAAGTGTAAAATGCTTCTGATTTCTTGAGAATAAAATGCTTTCTGTCTGCTTCTATTCAAATCCTTCAATAGAAGGAATTGTGGAAATCATTGCTTGTATTGCAGTACAGTACAAAGTCAAGCCTTATCCATGCTCCTCCAAAGAGAAGGTATTGTGATTTTCCATGCATATCTCAAGACTGTAAAAATGCATAGGAAAAGCAGAGAAGTTTGTTTTTTCTTTCTCTGCATACATTAATAAAAAATATATATTTCAACATGACTTAATCATGGGATCATGGGATGTTATGGGTTGGAAGGGATCTCTGTCCAACCCCTCCTGCCAGAGCAGGACCACATACTTTAGCACAGGTCACACAGGAATTTATCCAGATGGGTCTTGAAAGTCTCCAGAGAAGGAAACTCCACAACCTCTCTTTGGAGCCTGTTCCAGTGCTCTGTGACCCTTACAGTAATGAAGTTCTTCCTCATGTTGAGGTGGAACTTCCTGTGATGTAGTTTACACCCATTGCCCCTTGTCCTATCCTGGGGCACAAGTGACACCCAGCCCTCATATATTTATACACATTTATTAGATCCCCTCTCAGTCTTCTCCTCTCTAGACTAAACAACCCCAGGGCTCTTAGCCTTTCCCCACAAGGCACATGCTCCAGTCCCTTAACCATCCTTGCAGTCCTCCATTGGATTCTCTCAAGTAGATCCCTTTCCCTCCTGAACTGGGGAGACCAGAACTGGATGCAATATTCCAAGTGGGGCCTCATCAGAGCAGAGTAGAGGGGGAGGAGAACCTCCCACAATCTGCTGGACACACTCCTCATAATGCACCCCAGGATCCCGTTGGCCTTCTTGGCCACAAGGATTCATTGTTATCCCATGCAGAACCTTTTGTCCATCAGGACTCTCAGGTCCTTCTCCATGGAACAGCTCCTAACCTGTACTGGTACAGTTTATTATTCCTTCCCAGATGCAGGACTCTGCACTTATCCTTGTTGAATCTAATTAGGTTTCCTCTCTGCCCAGTTCTCAGTCTCTCCAAGTCTTGCACAGCGCTCAAGAGTATCAGCCAATCCTCCCAGGTTGTTATCATCAGGAAACTTGCTGAAAAGACACTGTCCCATCAACAAAGTCATTGATAAAGATGTTGAGCAGGAGTGGACTCAGCACTAATCCCTGGGGGTCTCCAGCTGGATTTGGCACCATTGACCACCACTTTTCACACTCTATTGTGTAACCAGTTCCTAATCCATCTCACTCTGTTCTTCTATCCCACACTTCCTGAGCTTGCTCGCAAGGATGTTATGTGAGACAGTGTCAAAAGCCTTGTTAAGGTCAAGGTAGACTACATCCACTGGTCTCCCTGCATCTACCCATTCAGCTACAACATCATAGAATGCTATCAGATTAGTCAAGCATGATTGGTAAATCCATGCTGACCACTCCTGATAACTTTCTTCTCTTCCATGTACCTAGAGATGACCTCCAGAATGAGGCACTCCAATGCTTTTCCAGGGATGGAGGTGAGGCTGAGTGATCTATAGTTTTCTGGAACCTCTTTCTTGCCCTTTTTGAAGACTGGACTGGTTTTACTCCAGTCCTCAGTCATAGAGCGACTACATCAGCCAAGTCTCTCAACACCCCTGGGTGCATCTCATCATGGCCTGTGGAGTTGTGTATATTCAATTTGTGTAACTGATCCCTAACCCAGCCTTCATTGATTAGTGGAGATTCTTCCCTATTCCAGGCTTTCTCTCCTTCATCCAGTGTCTGGAGTTCACAGGGGCTGGTTTTAGGAGTAAAGACTGAAGCAAAGAAGGCATTCAGCAATTCTGCCTTCTCTGCATCCTCAGTAATCAGGGCTGCCTCCTCATTCAACAGTGGGCCCACACTTTCACTATTGTTCCTTTTACTACTGATATATTTGAAGAAGCCCTTCTTGTTCTCTTTCACTTCCATTGCCAGTTTTAGTTCTAAGAGGGCTTTGGCCTTCCTTGTTGCCTTGACAATTTCTCTATCATTTTCTCAAGTGACTTCTTCCATGAACTATAAGTATCTTTCTTCCATGTGATTTCCTTCAGAAGCTCCTTACTCATCCATGAAGGTCTCCTGGCACATCTACCTGATTTTTTACTTGGGGGAACACACCTATCTTGGGCATTTAAAAGCTGACCAACTGTCTTGGGCATCTTTACTCTCCAGAGTCTTAGCCCATGGGATTCCCACAAGCAGATCTTTGAAGAGTGTAAGTTAGCCCTGTGGAAGTCCAGGGTTATGTATATGTGCATAGTTAAAAGTTTATATGCCTTTTTATTGCTTAATGTTTTACTTTCCAGATAATTTGGTCCCTGGTTTATTATCACAATTATATACAGAGCTACTAAATCATCTGTTTAATAGGGTTTAAGAATCTTGTTAGTCTCCTCAGTATTAAAACATTTACCTAAATATAAAAGTATGATGACTTCCAACATTTAAGCAGCACGTAAGGTATTCAGTTCTTCTAGACAAGCAATGGAGTAGCTCAGCAACCCAGTGAAATATGTACATCATTGCCATATTAACAATGTGGAAAAGAAAAAGCAGCAAATAAGCTTTTTGCATTGAGGAGCAAATACTTAGTAACACTAAGTTATCTTTGCTGAAGGAAAATTAATAATCAGCATAGCAAAATGCTGTAGAAATTCTGTGCTGGATATAGCTGTAAAATATATACCCTATTCTTTTTCTCTGACACAGAGCTAACTGTATCTTAACCTTGACAGATGTTACTTCTAGTAATGTAATAAAAATATCTATAAGATTTTGCTCTCTCTTTTTCATGTATTCCCTACAATGCACCACTGGTGGGCAGCAGCCAAGTGCAATGTGGGTGAGAGGGACTGCAAGAGCAAAATGAAACTTTACCAATCAGTACAAAAAAGGTATGTAAAGCAGAGAGATCATGTTGTTGGGTAAGGGGGTTCTTGTTGTCAGGCATTTCCATTCAGAATTTCATTTCATTTCATTTCTAAAAGGCAGGCTGGTCACTGAAGTAATTCAGAAAGTGATACCACAGATATCAGCAACAGATATAGAAGCAGGAAAATTCAGAGCAAAATAGCAGTGATTTTAAACTGTTCATATGGCTGTGTCTTCCATATTTAAAGGCATTTTCACAAAAAATGTGTCATATGTTGGCACTAAATTATAGAATCATAGAATTGTTAGGGTTGGAAGGGACCTCAAGGATCATCTAGTTCCAACTCCCCTGCCACGGGCAGGGACGCCTCACACTACATTAGGCTGCTCAGAGCCACATCCAGCCTGGCCTTAAAAGTCTCCAGGGATAAGGCTTCCACCACCTCCATGGGGAGCTTCTTCACTCTTCCTAACATCCAATCTGAATCTACCCATTTCTGTTTTTCTTCATTCCCCTTAGTCCTATCATTATCTGACACCCTGAAAAGTCCCTCCCCAGCTTTCTTGTAGGCCCTTTCACATACTGGAAGACCACAATAAGGTGTCCTCAGAGTCCAGACTGAACAGCCCCAATTCCTCAGTCTGTCTTCATAGGAGAGATGCTCCAGCACTCTGATCATCCTCACGGCCCTTCTCTGGACACATTCCAGCATGTCCAGATACTTCCTGTAATAAGGGCTCCAGAACTGGATGCAGTACTCCAGGTGAGGTCTCACCTGAGCAGAGTAGAGGGTGAGAATCACCTCCCTCAACCTGCTGGCTCTGCTTCTCTTGATGCATCCCAGGATGTGATGGCCTTTGTGGGCTGCAAGTGCACACTGATGGCTCATGTTGAGCTTCTCATCCACCAGCACCCCCAAGTCCTTTTCTTCAGGGCTGCTCTCAAGCCAGTCCCTGCCCAGTGCTTGGGATTGCCCCAACCCGGATACAGGACCTTGCATTTGGCCTTGTAGACCTCACGAGGTTGTCATGGGCCCACCTCTCCAGCCTGTCAAGGACACTCTGGATGGACCTCTCCCCTCCAGTGTGTCTACTGCACCACAGAGCTTGGTGTCATCAGCAAACTTGCTGAGGGTGCACTCAATGCCACATTATTGCAATACTGATATGAACTTTTTGTCAAGAATTTGGAAGATGCAGGAGAAGAATTTGGAGATGCAGGAGAAATCAGGAAAGGAAAAATATTTGAAAGTTGTATGAAATCAAGGGAAAATAGTAAGACACAAAACACTGGCATGCTATACATTTTTCTCAAGAAAGGAGAGGAAAATTCTCTTCATTGTAGCACTGAAATGATGTAAGACATCAGGAAAGCACATCCTGCATATTAAATTGAAATCCCCTGAGATCCTGTACTTGAATGGGACTACTAGACACTGTCCAATGTCCAAAGCAAACATTAGCAACTACATTATCTACCTCTTGTTATAGTCATTCCTTATTACTAGAAATACTTTTTATTACTATAAATCATTCTTTTTAACTCACTGTTTTTATTGTTGCTACTGTTTTGGACAGAATTCCACTTGGAGGGAAATAAGCATTCTTCTTCTTATCCTTTTTGCATTATTTTCCCTCATTTTAGTCACTGAAGCTGACCTTCACATGATGTATTTGTAAACTTTTTTTTGCTACAGCCTGTTCTAGCAAATAATGAAAACCTTCTTGAGTCAAGTGCAGCAGAACATAACAGAGATGCCAGGTACCTCAGTTTACGAAGGACATTGAGATGCTTGAACATGTCCAGAGAAGGGCAACAAGGCTGGGGAGAGGCCTTGAGCACAAGCCCTATGGGGAGAGTCTGAGGGAGCTGGGGTTGTTTAGCCTGGAGAAGAGGAGGCTCAGGGGAGACCTCATTGCTCTCTACAACTACCTGAAGGGTGGTTGTAGCCAGGAGGGAGTTGGTCTCTTCTCTCAAGAAACTAGCGCCAGAACAAGAGGACACAGTCTCAAGCTGTGCCAGGGGAAGTTTAGGCTCAAGGTGAGGAGAAAGTTCTTCACTGAGAGAGTCGTTCACCATTGGAATGAGCTGCCCAGGGAGGTGATGGAGTCACCATCCCTGCAGGTGTTTAAGAGGGGATTTGACGTGGCACTTGGTGCCATGGTTTAGTCATGAGGTCTGTGGTGACAGGTTGGACTTGATCTTTGAAGTCTCTTCCAACCTTGGTGATTCTGTGATTCTGTACCATACAATGTCTTAAATCTTTTAAACCTAAGCAACTTTTGCTGTGGACATGACCATTTTTGCTTTAAAAGGAGAAAAACTCATCTCAATTCGATCAGTTTCATAAGCAGAGGTCATGCTTTTAAAATACACTTGTTTCCCAAATTTAAACAAGAGTCCACTATAACAGTGTGATAATACTTCCTTCTGCAGCTTTTCATTATGCAGTTCTCTTTCACTCTCAGTCTTCCCTCCTTAGATGACAAGTAATGGGGATGGCCCTCTAAACTACATTTTACAGATGAAGCTCTTCTTGATGTCCCTTGAAGCAGACACACAGGAATACCTTTTGTGGGAGCAGTATAATTTGCAAACTTTCCCAGCAGCTGCTCCCCATTTTCAGCTCATAACATATATGCCTGTTTTTCAGGTTGCACATATGCCTGCTTTTCAGGTTGTCCTTACATACATGGGGTTATTAGGTCTCTCAGGAAGCCAGGGGAGCATTGGCCTAATTTCATGGGCCTCTTCTGGATTCTTCAAGATGGGACATTTCTATGTCACTTTTGTTAAAAGGGTAAAGGTATAGCTGACATGAGTACATGTTCCCTTGTTCCCTCTATTTGTCTTAACAATGACAGTGTGATTTATAGCCTGCTTATTCACAACGGATAGTTAGACCACTCCAGCCCTCCATATTAGCATGTTCTTGTCTGGTACAAGTTGTGTCTCACTCTGGTCTGACAGAGAGATTGGCTTGCAGGTAAAGATAAAGAAAGGAACTATAAACAACTAGGCTGTTACTTAAAAACTACAACATCAACAGCAACAACAAAAAAATAAACAAACAAACAAAATCTAAACTGGAATATATATACAAGAAATAAGGAACATTATAAAAGCAAACAAAACAATCCCAAAATGCACACAGACATAACGAAAAACCCGAGCCAGAGGTCATTTCTCATGACTAGACACTTCCATACTTCCAGGTTTTGCCTGCATCCATAGCTGGCACATAACCTAGGATCAAAAATCTGAGGCTACATCAAAAGACTCAGAGCACCTGAGTTTCTCCAGGAAAGAGAATGTGCCCACCAGAGGCTGACAGTGCACAGTGGCCTGGCTTGTGGGCTCTCACCATGCTCTCCATGTCATGCAGCTTTAGCTTTTTACCTACACTGGTGTAGAAGAGAGGACCTGCTGACTCATGCATATGTCCAAACACTGCTCAGATCTGAAACCCAGTTGTGTTGAGGGAAATGCAGCCCTGCCAGCAGTGCTGCTATTCTAACTTGTGCCTTCTCTTTTTATTGTCTGGATCCATTTTGCTGAGAAAATTAATCTCAAGCCTTCTCAAATATTTACTATTTCTTGAGGTCAGTTTAAAGCTTTGGTTGCTCTACTTTCATTTTGCCATCTTTTTGTCCCCTAAGTGATTTTATCTTGCCAGTCCTTCAGGAACCCTCCTTTAACTTCAGAGCTCAAAGTTGTCCCACCTGTATCAGGTCAACAACCTGGAGGCCAGTCACTAGTGGTGTCCCTCAGGGATCAGTGCTGGGCCCCATCCTGTTCAATATCTTTGTTGATGATCTGGATGAGGGGATTGAGTCTGTCATCAGTAAATTTGCAGATGACACCAAGTTGGGAGCAACTGTTGATCTGTTAGAGGGTAGAAGGGCTCTGCAGAGGGACCTTGACCAGCTGGACAGATGGGCAGAGTCCAACATGATGGCATTCAAGAAGTCCAAGTGCCAGGTGTTGCACTTTGGCCACAACAACCCCATGCAGTGATACAGGCTGGGGTGGGAGTGTCTGGAGAGTAGCCAAAAAGAAAGGGACCTGGGGGTACTGGTTGACAGCCACCTAAACACGAGCCAGCAGTGTGCCCAGGTGGCAAAGAAGGCAAATGGCTTCCTGGCCTGCATCAGAAATAGTGTGGCCACCAGGGGCAGGGAAGTCATTCTGCCCGTGTACTCAGCACTGCTTAGGCCACACCTTGAGTCCTGTGTCCAGTTCTGGGCCCCTCAATTTAAGAAGGACATGAAGACTCTTGAAGGTGTCCAGATAAGGGCAACAAGGCTGGGGAGAGGCCTTGAGCACAAGCCCTGTGAGGAGACACTGAGGGAGCTGGGGTTGTTTAGCCTGGAGATGAGGAGGCTCAGGGGAGACCTTATTGCTCTCTACAATTCCCTGAAGGTAGGTTGTGCCAGGTAAGGGTTGGTCTCTTCTCCCAGGCAACCAGCACCAGAACAAGAGGACACAGTCTCAAACTGCACCAAGGGAGGTTACGGCTCAAGGTGAGGAGAAAGTTCTTCACAGAGAGAGTTGTTAGCTATTGGAATGTGCTGCCCTGGGAGGTGGTGGAGTCACCATCCCTGGAGGTGTTCAAGAGGGGACTGGACATGGCACTTGGTGCCATGGTTTAGTAGTCATGAGGTGTTGGGTGACAGGTTGGACTTGATGATCTTTGAGGTCTTTTCCAACCTTATTGATTCTATGATTCTGTGATTCTATGAATATTTTCAAGGGTGTCATGTTTCACTTCACAATTTCTGTTTAAATTTGTTAGAAGAATTAGCCTATGGTTCTCAAAAAGAAAAATAACTGAAATCTCAAAACTAAGGCTTTAGGGCCTTGAATTTGAGTCTAGCAGCACTGTTTCAAATATCTTGCCACAAAAGCTGAAATGTCAACACTGCTACAATCATAAAATTGCCTCTGCTGAAAGTGTTGCAAAGGGCTCATAGTATGTGTGGTACTCAGCCTGTTGTTGCTTGTGGATGATGCTCAGAAGAATGACAGCACTTGTTCCATCTGGTGGTTCCCACTGGCAGTTCCCATCTGCCGAAAGATGAGCCAGCAAGGAAGGCGACCGGCCTGGATGAGCAAGCAGCTCCTGGAGGAACTAAGGGAAAAAAAGAGGCTGTATCACCTTTGGAAGGAGGGGAAGGCTTCTCGAGGTATGTTTAAGGAAGTTGTTAGATTATGTAGGAAAAAAGTTAGAGAGGCAAAGGCCCAGTTGGAACTGAGGCTGGCCACCTCTGTCAAGGACAATAAAAAGCATTTTTACAAATATGTTAATGCCAAAAAGAAGGGCAAGAAGAACCTGCACTCCCGACTGGACCTGGAGGGGAACACGGTGACTGAAGACGAGGAAAAGGCTGAGGTCCTGAACACCTTCTTTGCCTCAATTTTTAACAGCAAGGCAACCAGTGGCAGAACAAGAGGACACAGTCTCAAGCTGCACCAGGGGAAGTTTAGGCTCGAGGTGAGGAGAAAGTTCTTCACCGAGAGAGTGATTTGCCATTGGAATGGGCTGCCCAGGGAGGTGGTGGAGTCACCGTCCCTGGAGGTGTTCAAGAGGGGATTGGACGTGGCACTTGGTGCCATGGTCTAGTCATGAGGTCTGTAGTGACAGGTTGGACTCGATGATCTTCGAGGTCTCTTCCAACCTTGGCAATACTGTGATACTGTGATACTGTTAGAATCGAAGTGTCACAGAAACGTGCACTCTGCATAACACTTAACTGCATGTATCTCAGCACAGGAAAGAGGTAGGCCAGAATTCAAATGGTCATTTTGACTCCTTCCAGAAGGGAGATCAAATGGATCAAGCAATTTGGTGCTAGGCTTTTCCCTTAAGGTTTTACCCCAACAATCTCCTGATCCATAGGGGAAAAAAAAAGGTAGAAGAAGAAAAAGCCACAATAATACTTTGCCGAGCTCACTAGCATTTACATTTTTCCCCAGATCAGCATTTTAAAAGTGACATTCAAACTCAGAAAGCAATAATTATTGAATAATTTTCATATTCCTTTCCTTTACAGTGAATCTAGAAACAGTCTCCTTTGCAAACTTCACAGGTGTCTGAGCTCAGAGTCCTTAAGCATGTGTACTGCACCCCTATCCTGAACTGTACTTGCTGGGTAGGAGCAAGGCTCAGCAAAGAATGTACCATTGCATTTCTATCACCAGCAACTAGTAACATCACAGATAGAATTTAGTCTGTGGACAAAACAGGGATGGTATCACTGATTACATCATTTTATCTCATCTCATCTCACCTTAACCTTCAGTCTTCGTGAGAGTGTGGCCCAGAAAACAGCTTTGGCTTTCTCTCCAGGAATAACTCAATGAGTCAGAATTGCTTTTCCTATAGGAGAGACATATTGTGCCTTGAGCAGGGTAAAAAACAAAACAAAACAAAGCAAAGCAAAGCAAAACAAAACAAAACAAAACAAAGAAAAGCAAAACAAAACAAAACAAAACAAAAGAAAACAAAATAAAACAAAACAAAACAAAACAAAACTAATGTTTTCCTCTTAATTGCTTTTGTGGGGTTTGTTGTTTATGTTTCATTCTTTTTTTACATTAAAAGAAAAAAAAATGAGGTGAGGTAAGGTACTCACATGGTTAGCTCACTGACTTATGTCTTGCATCAATATTTCACTCTGGGTGAAAGATCCAGAAATTGTGCATGTGGTTAAAATCAGCACCAGCAGATAAAAATCCCATTTAGCTGTGAAGGTCAGTGTCATCTGTAAAGAGCACAGTGGACCAAACTCAGATTGTGACGTGACTCAGGGGTGACCTTATTGCTCTCTACAACTACCTGAAGGGAGGTTGTAGACAGGTGGAGGTTGGTCTCTTCTCCCAGGCAGCCAGCACCAGAACAAGAGGACACAGTCTCAAGCTGCACCAGGGGAGGTTTAGACTGGATGTTAGGAAGAAGTTCTATACAGAGAGAGTGATTACCCATTGGAATGGGCTGCCCGGGGAGGTGGTGGAGTCACCATCATTGGAGGTGTTCAGGAGGAGACTTGATGGGGTGCTTGGTGCCATGGTTTAGTTGTTTAGGTGGGTTGGATTGGTTGATGGGTTGGACGCGATGATCTTGAAAGTCTCTTCCAACCTGGTTTATTATATTATTGTATTGTATTATCATGAGCACAAAATATAGAATTACTAATTTTGGTCCCACATATATCTTCCTTTAAGTAAAATGTATTTTCCAGAGACTGAACTTCCACACATGCATTTTCTTCCAGGTGAAATAAACTTCTTTTCATTTACTTATTTTAATTTAATGCAAATATTCTATCGTAATATAAACTTTTATAACAAGCCACTTTCAGTCCAATCATCCCTTTTTCTCGAAAGATGCTATTTTAAATTCACTTGACATCCAGCCTAAACTTCCCCTGGCACAGCTTGAGACTGTGTCCTCTTGTTCTGCCACTGGTTGCCTGGGAGAGGAGACCAACCCCCACCTGGCTACAACCTCCCTTCAGGTAGTTGTAGAGAGCAATGAGGTCTCCCCTGAGCCTCCTCTTCTCCAGGCTAAGCAACCCCAGCTCCTTCAGCCTCTCCTCATATCTCCTCCTGTAGCTCTGATACAGGTGCTAAGCAAATGAAATCTTACAGTTCATCTATGATCTCTGCTTAAGAATTAATATATTACAAATCACAAATATAAGTGTGTGTTATTTCCTCTCCCTGAGGAGCACAAGGTCTCAAATGAGGCTTCCCCCCAAAAAAATCTTTCTTGCACCCTGTGCTAGCAGTGAAACAACTAGCAATGTGACAAAGAAAATATTGCTATAAGAATCTAATAGCTTAGTAAATGAGAAATATAATTCTGAAGGTTTTAGGCTGTCAGAATATTGTCAGAATCCCCACTAAGCTTCTGTTTCCACTAGTATAGTCTGAATCACAGAACAACAGAGCTACAGAGCCCTCACTGGGCAGAGATCTGTGTAAGTCCCCAGAACTGCCTCCTGCTTGAAATGTGATTAACAACCACCAGCAGAGCTGATCAGCCATGATTTTGCACGGCTGAATCTTTCACACTTCTTCAGAGAGAGCCTCTATAGTTGCTCAGGATGCCCGGTTCCAACTCGGTGTAGTCTCCCAAATACTGCCATTTTTCCTGTGGCCTACTCTATGCCATCCCAGTAGTATGCCATGAATGGTGTGATGCCATCTCTGCCACTGCTCTGCAGGGCTTGCTCTGACTGCTTTTCCTTATCTGTATCTTCAGTTGTATGGATTACACCATAATTCTCCAACCTCTTCACAGAAAGAGTGACTGGCCATTGGAATGGGCTGCCCAGGGAGGTGGTGGAGTCACTGTCCCTGGAAGTGTCTAAAAGGAGACTGGATACAATAATAGAATACAATAGAATAAACCAGGTTGGAAGAGACCTTCAAGATCACTGCATCCAACCTATCAACCAATCCAACCCACCTATACAACTAGACCATGGCACCAAGCACCCCATCAAATCTCCTCCTGGACACCTCCAGTGATGATGACTCCACCACCTCCCCAGGCAGCCCATTCCAACAGGCAATCACTCTCTCTGTATACAACTTCTTCCTAACATCCAGTCTAAACCTCCCCTGGCACAGCCTGAGACTGTGTCCTCTTGTTCTGGTGCTGGCTGCCTGGGAGAAGAGACCAACCTCCACCTGTCCACAACCTCCCTTCAGGTAGTTGTAAAGAGCAATAAGGTCACCCCTGAGTCTCCTCCTCTCCAGGCTAAGCAACCCCAGCTCCCTCAGCCTCTCCTCATAGGGCTTGTGTTCCAAACCCCTCACCAACTTCGTTGCCCTTCTCTGGACACGTTCCAGCAAGTCAACATCCTTCCTAAACTGAGGGGCCCAGAACTGGACACAGGACTCGATGAGGATGAGGCACTCGGTGCCATGGTTTAGTTGCTTAGATGGTGCTGGGTGAGAGGTTGGACTCGATGATCTCAAAGGTCTTTTCCAACCTGGTTAATTCTGTATTCTGTATTCCTGATATTGCATTGCTTACTGCATTGTTACTTCCCTAAAGCTGGTGTTCTGTCTCTTACCTAAAAGGGGTGAAACACATTTAATTTCCACAACCTTTTATTAGATCATGAGCTTTTCTACAGTTGGCTGCAAGTACTGCAACTGTTGAATCATGGGTTCTGCGAGGATGCTTTAGAGACTTTAAATAATTGAGTACTATTGCAGATTGAGGAGGGTTTCTCAAGCAGTTAATTGCCTTTACTATAACAAAAAAGGAAAAAAGACTTCTAACTTCAATTTGTCTACTTTCAAATTCTAATGACTGTGAGTTGTTAGTCATTTTTCACACAGGTTAATGATTTTAAAATCTTTCCTGCATCCTTCCATCTCTATCTTTGGAAGAACATAAGAGATTGAGATTTTACTACTCCCTTCACATCAGGTAATAGTCCTAGGTCTCAAGTTATACTCCAGGTACAGGTGCCCATTGTGAGGCAGCTATATTTTCTATTTGTCTCACTGTCCTCTTGGGAGACATCCATATAGCTAGTTTCCACCACCAAAGGGCATTAGAATTGCAAACACTGCCTGCAAAAACCTTAAAGAAAAGTTTATTGTGATGGGTTGCAGGAAAAACAAGGTGACTCCTCCTTCTTCCATAAGTACAGGCATGTTTTCTGTGAGGGGATGGGAGAGGGTTTTAGGCAGAATTGCCCAAGTATTGGTTTCCGCCCTGAATGTCATACCAGTGAGTTCATAGAATAGTAGAATCATAGAATCAATAAGGTTGGAAAGGACCTCAAAGATCAAGTCCAACCTGTCACCCAACACCTCATGACTACTAAACCATGGCACCAAGTGCCACATCCAATCCCTTTTTGAGCACCTCCAGGGACAGTGACTCCACCACCTCCCTGGGCAGCACATTCCAATGGCCAACAACTCTCTCTGTGAAGAACTTTCTCCTCACCTTGAGCCTTAACCTCCTTTGGCGCTGTTTGAGACTGTGTCCTCTTGTTTCATAGTTTCATAGTTTCATAGTTTCATAGTTTCAGTTAGGGTTGGAAGGGACCACAAGGATCATCTAGTTCCAACTTGCCTGGGAGAAGAGACCAACCCCCACCTGGCTACAACCTCCTTTCAGATAGTTGTAGAGAGCAATAAGGTCTCCCCTTAGCCTACTCTTCTGCAGGCTAAAGAATTCCAGCTCCCTTAGCCTCTCCTCATAGGGCTTGTGCTCCAGGCCTCTCACCAGCCTCATTGCCCTTCCATGGACATGTTCAAGTGTATCAATATCCTTCTTAAATTGAGGGGCCCAGAACTGGACACAACACAAGTTTTGGAAGAGTCCTGAGAGAGGCTTAGCTACAGAACATTGGGGAATCACAGGGGTCTCCTGACTTTACATCTATGAAATGCGAGAGTACACACAATCATCTGCAAAAGACATTCCATTTCTGTGATATAAATTAAATAGTGAGGAGGAAAATAATGTAACTCCCTCCTTTCCCACCAAGGGAAAAGAAAAAAAAAAGGCTTCATGCCAAAAGACTATAAGGGTTTTATTGCTTAAATAGTAACTGGCTGTAGGGATCTGGACTCTGCAACATGTTTATTCTGATTCAAAGCCAGCAATTTATTTTTCTCTGAAAAGCTGGGAGAAACTCATCTTACTCCTGACAAAGCAGTTTACTGCTCTCTGTTGAGGATGGTCATAAAATGGTGATTTACACAAGGTCATGAGAAAGCAGAAGAGTGGAGCCCCGTGGCCTTCCACATCACATCCATGGAGACACTCTAGTCTCTTCCCTAAACCAAGCAGCCTCCTCCCTATATGTTGCTCAGCCTCATCCCTATATGTTGCTTAGCTTCCTCCCTAAGTGTCACTTCGGCTTGATTTGTTACAGCACAGCCATGAGGTTTGTGGGTTTCTTCCTGACTGCAGCCTTGTTAACACACTCGAAGCCTCAAGAAAATGTTTTCATGCTGATCCTCGAGATCAAGGTTTAAAAACAATTTTCAAATGGAAAACAAACATCATCCAAGATTCTGGAGGTAGTGTCCTGGGTGTAAGTTTTTGCCATAACCTAGACAAATGTCAGAGTAAAAATAGTTGCTTCCATAAATAATGATGTCCATCAACCAGTTACCACCTGCATTTTGTGAAGGATATCTGGTCATATTTGAAGCAGGCCCACAGTCTCCCCTATAAGACATGTTCTGTATATCAGGCCACTTCAACTTCTTGAGCAGGTGATAAAATTTGGCATAGGGCTCTTACCTATTTTATTTCAATAGAAATCCCATGGGGAGGAAAACATGATCAAGAAGAAAACAAATGTTGATGGACCTTACTCCTTATTCTTTTTCCAAATAGAATTCCATATTAACCAGGATGGCAACATCCAAAGTTAAGCACACAGCTTTTCAAGTCAAGCTGCATTTTCAAGTTGTGTTTAACTGCTTCTGGTTTTGGATGACAGTCACAACCAACCTTTAACTTCTGTTTGTGTGGGGAACTTCTTTTAATCCACAAGGTACTCATCACAATGAGTGACCTGGAGATCTCTGCACACTGAAGTGGTTCCACTTGTTGAAATTTACAGCCACAGCCTGGTCATACCATTGGTTCTGAGTAAGCTAAGCAAGGACCAAGTTTTGAAGTCATGGCTCAAATGTTTCCTTTATCTACATATCTATCCATCTGTATACTGGTATATCATAACAGGACTATGGGCAATAATCTAAGGGAAGTTATTTGTACCATTTAGAATAATGAGTCCAGCTTTGGGCTCAGAAAATAAAAATGTTGATTGAATGAAACAGGTACAGCATGAAGACTACCAAAACAGACAGAGGCTGAAGCACTTGTCCTTTAAGGAGGGGCTGAGATAGTAGTGTTTTTTCAGTCAGGGCAAGAGATAGCTTTGAGGAGACAGAATACCAGTTCCTGTTGCAGCATCTGAGAGGAGCTTTTTGAGGAGATAAAGTCAAAATCTTCTCTTGGTGCATGGGGAGAGGATACAAACCAAAGGCATATATAAGATGAAATACAGGAGCCTCAGAGAAACAAAAGTCATGCAAGCCTAATCCTTGAGCATTTCAAGGTTTTCAAGAGCAGATGAAGCCCTGAGCAACCTGGTTGGACCTCATAGCTGACCCTGCTTTGACCAGGACCTTTAAATAATCCTCTTCTGAGGTCACTTCAACATTATCCTGTGAGCCTACCACCATCTACATGTAGCTTTTCCCAGCTTCATCTTAATACCACTTACCTGGCCATAAATGAAATAGTTACACATGGAATTGTGGCCTTAATCATAATGGTTACAGCTATATTGTGCACAGCAAATTTCTTAGTCAGGTTAAAAATGGTTTCTGGGAGTGGGGGGGAAGTGTCAATCATTATAGATGGAAAATGCTATACTTTATTGATAGGTTTCAGATTTAATTCCAGCTTTGACCAACATTTTTATTACAAGATATAACTGAATTCCTTGTTTATCCATCAAGAGTTGCATAGAGAGCTCAAACATCACCACAGATGGTGGGTATGTTTTCATGACCATTTGTAATGCGATAGTTTCACAGTATCACAGTATCACAGTATCACAGTATCACAGTATAACCAAGGTTGGAAGAGACCCCAAGGATCATCAAGTCCAACCTGTCCTAACAGACCTCACAACTAGACCATGGCACCAAGCGCCACGTCCAATCTCCCCTTGAACACCTCCAGGGACGGCGACTCCACCACCTCCCTGGGCAGCCCATTCCAATGACGAATGACTCGCTCAGTGAAGAACTTCCTCCTCACCTCGAGTCTAAACCTCCCCTGGCACAGCTTGAGACCGTGTCCTCTTGTTCTGGTGCTGGTTGCCTGGGAGAAGAGACGAACCCCCTCCTGTCTACAACCACCTTTCAGGTAGTTGTAGAGAGCAATGAGGTCACCTCTGATCCTTCTCTTCTCCAGGCTAAACAATCCCAGCTCCCTCAGCCTCTCCTCATAGGGCTTGTGCTCAAGGCCTCTCACCAGCCTTGTTGCCCTTTTCTGGACACGCTCGAGTAGCTCGATGTCCTTCTTAAACTGAGGAGCCCAGAACTGGACACAGTACTCAAGGTGTGGCCTAACCAATGCAGAGTACAGGGGCAGAATGACCTCCCTGCTCCTGCTGGCCACACTATTCCCAATACAGGCCAGGATGCCATTGGCCTTCTTGGCCACCTGGGCACACTGTTGGCTCATGTTTAGGTGGGTGTCAATCAGCACCCCCAGGTCCCTCTCTGTTTGGCAGCTCTCCAGCCACTCTGACCCCAGCCTGTAGCTCTGCATGGGGTTGCCGTGGCCAAAGTGCAGCACCCGGCACTTGGACTTATTAAATGCCATCCCATTGGACTCTGCCCATCTGTCCAGTCGGTCGAGGTCCCTCTGCAGAGCCTTTCTACCCTCTAACTGACTAACATCTGTTCCCAACTTGGTGTCATCTGCAAACTTGCTGATGACTGACTCAACCCCCTCATCCAGATCATCAATGAAGATGTTAAAGAGGATGGGGCCCAGCACCGATCCCTGGGGGACGCCGCTGGTGACTGGCCGCCAGCCGGACGCGGCACCATTCACCACCACTCTCTGGGCTCGGCCCTCCAGCCAGTTCCCAACCCAGCACAGAGTGTTGCGGTCCAAACCACGAGCTGACAGTTTAGCCAGCAGTTTACTGTGGGGGACGGTGTCAAAGGCCTTGCTGAAGTCCAGATAGACTACATCCACAGGCCTCCCCACGTCCACCAGACGGGTCACCTGATCATAGAAGGAGATCAGGTTGGAGAGGCAGGACCTGCCCTTCCTAAATCCATGTTGGCTGGACCTGAGCCCTTGGCCATCCTTCAGGTGCACAGTTATTGCCTCCAGGATAATCTGTTCCATCACTTTCCCTGGCACTGAGGTCAGGCTGACTGGCCTGTAGTTTCCGGGCTCCTCCATCCGTCCCTTCTTGTGGATGGGGATCACATTGGCCAGTTTCCAGTCATCTGGGACCTCTCCAGTGAGCCAGGACTGGAGGAAAATGATGGAGAGTGGCTTGGCCAGCTCATCTGCCAGCTCTCTCAGCACCCTAGGATGGATCCCATCCGGTCCCATGGACTTGTGGGTGTCCAAGTGGCTCAGCAGGTCCCGAACTAATTCCTCATGGATTTCTGGGGCATTACACTGCTCCCCGACCCTATTACCCAGCTCAGGAGGCCACTCATCCTGGACTCCTGCCTTGCTGTTAAACATGGAGGCAAAGAAGGCGTTCAGGACCTCAGCCTTTTCCTCATCTTCGGTCACCGTGTTCCCCTCCAGGTCCAGTAAGGAGTGGAGGTTCTTCTTGCCCTTCTTTTTAGCGTTGATATATTTGTAAAATTGCTTTTTATTTTCTTTCACAGAGGTGGCCAGTTTCAGTTCTAACTGGGCCTTTGCCTCTCTAATTTTATTCCTACATAATCTAACCACTTCCTTGAACCTACCTCGAGAAGCCTTCCCCCCCTTCCAAAGGTGATACAGCCTCTTTTTTTCCCTTAATTCCCCCAGGAGCTGCTTGCTCATCCAGGCCGGTCGCCTTCCCCGCCGGCTCATCTTTCGACACATGGGGACCGCCAGTTCCTGTGCCCTCAAGAGCTCCTAGACCATGGCACCTAGTGAAAGGACATTGCTCCCCAGAGAGAACACTCCTGCCCACTGCAGGCTTGAACTCTCGACCTTCCCAGTAAGAGTCTTAGGTGCTACCAACTGAGCCACATGGCTGAGTTTGTGGGTCGCTCCACAATTAAATGGGCATCTGGAATAGCCATTAAGGTTTGTCAAAATTATTGCACATCTCCAAATGATGGTGGAGATGGGTAGGTTAGAACTTAACCTCAGTAATAAGCCCATCCATAATTGGCAGAGACTGTAACAATACCCCAGCTGTGCCAAACCAAGAGTAAGGATACTCCATAGTGCCGAAAGAAAAGAAGCTAGCGAGGATCTACCCCAAAGAAGGAAGATTTAAATTAGACAGGAAGGAAACTGAGTAGCCTTAGCAGAATAAAAGTCTTTCCACAGGTGAAAAATTGACTGAGAGACAAGACAGAGAAAGTAGAGAAACATGGTCAGTTTTCAACATGGGGGGAAGTAATTTGTAAAGTTCAAAAGGGTCAGTGCAGGGAGTATGCTGATAAATCTGTTTAGAATTGGACTGGAGCAGAGGCTAAGCCCTGAAGTGACTGATGGTTTGCTGATTCTTGCTGTCTCATGGGAGACAAATGGCACTACCCCTTTTCTCTCTCATGGCGTCTGTCAGAAAACCACATTCTGGCACTAATCCTCTAGTCTTAGCCAGTAAGTCTATTTTGATATATCACATAAAGGTACAAACTGTAGGAATCAAAACAAGTTTTAAACTCATGCAGTCCCAGAACAGAAAAGCAATAAAATGGAAAAGGTGGTCAGGTAGTTATGCTTCTGCACAGTAATATTTTAATGTATGTTTCTTTTGCAGTATTGGCAACCTTTCTACTTCAACCACACAAAATTACTTCTATTGGCAGGAAGTCCAATAGAATCCAAGAAGACATTAAAAAAAACAAACAAGCAAAACCAAACCAAAACAAACCCTTCATTTGACAAAAAGATTCAAAGAACCAGAGTTGCAAGTCAAACCCCATCAAGCTAACAGAGAATGGAGATAACAGAGAATGAGTAGGACAGTGGTTTACTGTGAAGATTAGATGGGTGAATCAATTCTGCTGGTGAAAAGTATCATCAAATTGGTGCTAAGACACAAGAAACAAATTTCTGTTAGCATTCCTATGCCATTTTCCTGAACATGGTAAGTGAAGCCATCTAAACCTCCCTCAAAGTAATACTTTGTCCTCACAGTGCTGGGTTTTAGTGCTTTTTGGCACAGTGAGGTCAGCAAGAAGGTGCAAATTGTTCAGACCCTGAACAAACACAGCTATGGCAGGAGACCTCAGTGCAAACCTGACCCAAGAGCTTTCACAAGGCAATGGATAGCTTTATAGCTACTCTAGCCTGATTATTCCTTTTCTACACATGGGGGATAAAAATAAATCAAAGGTCATCAGCATATGATATACTATTAATGTTAAATAACCACAATAAAAAAGCAACACCTCATTTGTAAATATGATCTCACCTGTCACAATACTGGGAAACTAAAGGGCTTAATATTTGCTATCACCTATTTACAAGCCTTGCAGATCAAACTCAAATGGTATTTCAACTGCACTTTACCTAGAGCAAGAAATGTCTAGGCAGATAGCCCAGAGCATATTTAGAGCTGCCCTACAGTCAATAAGGCACATGAAGAGAGTACACAATGTTGTAGTACTGTAAAAATAAGTCAGCTTATTACAAGTCAGAATATAATTGGCTTGGATCACAGGGCTACAGGGCTAAGACACTTGAGCCACTGGTAAATTACACAGCCATTTTTGCTTGATTTCCTGTTTCCTCAACCCTGTAGTGAAAATTCTGTTGAAGATGATAAAGAATGTTGAGAAGATCTTATTTAATACAGATGGACATGTTAATGCAGAGCGATCTACCCATCCCTCCAATTAGCCTACTAGGTGCAGCCTGATATAAAGCAGAGTCTGGAGCCCTGAGGACATAAAGCAAGACAGGGAGAGCATATAGCTCAGCATGTTTTCAGGAAATCCATTATTTGTCTGAAGCTTTGAATTCAAAAGTGGATTCAGAAAGTCCTAAAGCAATTATGATTTGCACTGAAAGAGCCTGGCTAAAGCCAGCAGCTAAATGTTTGTATTGTTTTTGACTTGTGTGCTCCATTTATACAGTAAGGCCCTTTAGCACAATCACTTCAGCATGTAACTGAAATGAGTTTGGTTTTCAATAGAATTCTTATTTCAAATAAGTTGATAAGAAACACACCAGTTTTCTTATTTTGGCACAGAGAGAAGGGGTTAGAAACAATTCTGCATTTCAGAAAGCTGTTTGAAAACTTTTATAAGTTTTAAAGCCAGTGTTGTGTTGGGTATCTTGCACAATATGATACAGCAAAAACATTTGACTGGGCATGTATCCTTTAGCTGGTCTGGCATCGCTCTTCCTATGTTAGTGTGCATGTGCTATGCCGTCATAATCTGAGGCAAGGAACCTGAACCAGTTGTGTGAATACTTTTTTTTCTTGATATGATCAATAGTTACTTGGTTGAAAAAAAAAATTATATTTGTAATGGTATTCCCTGCATGTGTTAATATTGCTACCACCACCAAGTACTGTGTACTTCTGAGAATCTATCCAGTGACTTGGATACTTACATGTGCATGCTAATATATAGAATAGAATAGAATAGAATAGAATAGAATAGAATAGAATAGAATAGAATAGAATAGACCAGGTTGGAAGAGACCTTCAAGATCATCGTGTCCAACCTATCATCCAACACCACCTAATCAACTAAACCATGCAACCAAGCACCCCATCAAGTCTCCTCCTGAACACCTCCAGTGACGGTGACTCCACCACCTCCCCGGGCAGCCCATTCCAACGGGCAATCACGCTCTCTGTGTAAAACTTCCTCCTAATCTTCAGCCTAAACCTCCCCTGGCGCAGCCTGAGACTGTGTCCTCTTGTTCTGGTGCTGGTTGCCTGGGAGAAGAGGCCAACCTCTGACTGTTGTCTACATAGTCTGTATACTAGCCCAGTAAACCATTTTAGTAATGGTATTGAGAGATACAAGAAATCATTCTAAAGAAATTGAGATACACAATATTATCTTCTGAGATTTTAGATATTTATCTCTTGGACAGACACTGACTGGACATGTTTAGGTAAAATTACTTTACTTACATTTTATATATGTATGAATTTATTTTTTTTTCACCTCACACTTTGGTGATGAACACTATGTCTGTTCTTTGTTTTTAAAAGTCACCAAAAGCAGCAAATGAAGTGCTGTGAGGCATCTACGCCACCAAGAGCTTTCTTTATATCAATTTTGTGTATATATTCCCAGAAAGTCACTTGTAGGATAGTTTGTTTCAATTTCAGAGCCTCTGTAGCGATTATAAGGGAAGAACAATGTATGTGTTTCGATCACATTCCTCTAATTTTAAATAGTTCACGAGTTTCTTCTTGAAGATAACAATCTATGCTATAAAAAACAGCTGTAATTGCAAAACACCAAGTTTTCATTTTTAAACAGCAGTAAAAAAAAAAAGCTTATAAGAAAAGCTAGCACAAAACTGGGATTCTGGGTTCACTGGAAGTTTCTTTCTAATTCAGTTTTGATCTAACTTGTAGTGGCTGTTTCCAATGTCCGTAGCCCAGGCAGACTCTGCGGGAATCCAGGCAGGGTTCTCTTTGAACTCTGCCTTGAGCTTGCTAAAACCTCATTGAACCCAAGATGTTTTAAATGAAAGACTTCATTCTGCACGAAGTAGCATTTTTTGACAAAACTTTGTTTCCTTTGATAATTTCTGAACACTTCTATTTACAACATGATTTGATTGAAGACAGACTGTTATGATGAAATGACAGACGGTTCATAATTATTCTCCAAAATCATTTGAATGCTGGCCCTGTTATAAATCACAAATGAGTTATTCTACTTCCTTTTGACTTAGTGTTTTCAGTCAGATAGCAAAACCCTATATCTACCCTAGCAATCAGCTCAATTCATTTTAATAGACCTCTAAACCAGTATGGTAAGATAACCTTGTGACTAATTTCCAGGATTAGTCATTAGAAAAGCTAAATTCTGGTCAATTTTGCTGCAAATGCTGCATCATGACTTTTGTCCTGCCACATAAAGCCCCCAGGAATGTCTGTATTAGCTTTTGTGATGCATAGCAGGAGCAGGGAGGTCATTCTGCCCCTGTACACTGCATTGGTTAGGCCGTGCCTCAAGTACTGTGTCCAGTTCTGGTCCCTTCAGTTTAGGAAGGATGTTGACTTGCTGGAACATGTCCAGAGAAGGGCAACAAAGTTGGTGAGGGGTTTGGAACACAAGCCCTATGAGGAAAAGCTGAGGGAGCTGGGGTTGCTTAGCCTGGAGAAGAGGAGGCTCAGGGGTGACCTTATTGCTCTTTACAACTACCTGAAGGGAGGTTGTAGACAGGCAGAGGTTGGTCTCTTCTCCCAGGCAGCCAGTACCAGAACAAGAGGACACAGTTTCAGGCTGTGCCAGGGGAGGTTTAGACTGGATGTTAGGAAGAAGTTCTATACAGAGAGAGTGATTGCCCATTGGAGGTGGTGGAGTCACCTTCATTGGCGGTGTTCAGGAGAAGACTTGATGGGGTGCTTGGCTGCATGGTTTAATTGTTTAGGTGGGTTGGATTGGTTGATGGGTTGGATGCAATGATCTTGAAGGTCTCTTTCAACCTGGTGTATTGTATTGTATTATTATTATTATTATTATCCTCAGGCTGCCTTCTGCATTAGATTTCCAGTCCACAGCAATAATAATTCTTTTCTAGCATTCCAGTGTGCCAGGATGGTTACTCAGACCTGTCCCAAGTTGGTTTGACTGTTAGCGGGGAAAAAACAATGTTGTCAGACCTCTGCCATGTATTTGAGTGTCTAATAACCAATGGAACAGAAGCTGTGTTGGACGGTCCTCCAGGCACACCACACCTCTGATTTAGCATCTCTGGGCATCTAACCAGACTGGCTGAAGGATGGGATGATCCTGCTGTTAGTTAATTGTGCATATGTAAAGTCAGAATCAGACTGTCAAGCTGCATAACTGCAATTAAGAACCCATTCTCCTTACCCGTATGGGTTTTCTGATTTACTAAACACTCTTTCTGGTTACTTTACTTTCTGAAGTGTTTAGGGGTAGTAAACATATATGTCAGGAGCTCTACATTCATAAATATATGCCTTTGCAGATGTACACAGGCATAAGTGTTAGGATTTTTACATAAAGGCTACATAAAGATTTTGTAATGTTTTTTAACTGCATAGAAAAGCAATTAGTTCCAATAGCTGTAGGATACTTTGGACATTAATGTTTCTATGACCATTTAAATGTTTGATAAATTATTCACTCACTCTGCATTCTTTCTATGAGTTGTTCTAGTCAGTTCATAGAATCATAGAATCAATCAGGTTGGAAAAGACCTCAGAGATCATCAAGTCCAGCCTACTATCTAATAACACCTCATGACAACTAAAGCATGTCTCCAACTGTCACATCCAATCCTTTTTTGAACACCTCCAGGGACAGTAACTCCACCACCACCATAGGCAGCACATTCCACCGGCCAATTACTCATTCTGTGAAGAAATTTGTCTTCACTTCAAGCCCTGGTGCAGCTTGAGACTCTGTCCTCTTGTTCTGGTGCTGGTTGCCTCGGAGAAGAGACCAACCCCCACCTAGCTACAACCTCCCTTCAGGTAGTTGTAGAGGGCAGTAGGGTCTCACCTGAGCCTCCTCTTCTCCAGGCTAAACAACCCCAGCTCCCTCAGCCTCTCCTCATAGGGTTTGTGCTCCAGACCCCTCCCCAGCTTTGTTGCACTTCTCTGGACACATTCCAGCAACTCAACATCTTTCCTAAACTGAGGGGCCCAGAACTGGACACAGGACTCAAGGTGTGGCCTAAGCAGTGCTGAGTACAGGCCAGAATGACTTCCCTGCTCCTGCTGGCCACACTATTTCTGATGTAGACCAGGATGCCTCTGGCCTTCTTGGCCACCTAGGCACACTGCTGGCTCATGTTCAGCTGGCTGCCAGCCAGTACCTATATTTCTTACAGTAAATCTCTTTGTCTGCCTTCCGTGGGTACCTACAGAAAATAGAGCATTGACCTCCCACATTAGGGAGGTGTCACATCTTTAGCTCATGAAGAACACAGTTATTTGTACAGAAAAAGAAAGCCCTAGTTCAGTTCCTATGGATAATCCTAGTATCACAAGAAAGGCCATTTCTTTTCCATATGAACCTCAGTTAAAAAAAAAAGCACAAAACAAACAAAAAACTTTCATTCTTAAAAGTGTAAGGAAAAACCTACATATTTTAAGAATGAAAACAAAGAATAAAAAATGTTCAGAAGATGTATGCAGGATGCAATATAGGATTCATTATATTAGCTTGGCTTGTACCAGAATGTGGATTTTGCTCATAAATCATAATACAGCTCATGCTGCTTCTGTCTTTTTAAGCATAACACATATTCGTACATGTATGAATATGTATGAAGAGGAGGCTCAGGGGAGGCCTTATTGCTGTTTACAACTACCTGAAGGGTGGTTGTAGCCAGGAGGGGGTTGGTCTCTTCTCTCAAGAAACCAGCACCAGAACAAGAGGACACAGTCTCAAGCTGCACCAGGGGAAGTTTAGGCTCGAGGTGAGGAGAAAGTTCTTCACTGAGAGAGTCATTTGCCATTGGAATGGGCTGCCCAGGGAGGTGGTGGAGTCACCATCCCTAGAGGTGTTCAAGAGGGATTGGATGTGACTCTTGGTGCCATGGTTTAGTCATGAGGTCTGTGGTGCCAGGCTGGACTCAATGATCTTCGAGGTCTCTTCCAACCTCGGTGATTCTGTGATTCTGTATGCGTACACACACAAGATCTTTTAAAAAAACCCCAAACCAGCAATTTCAAAAAGTCAAAACATTGCCCCAAATCACTGTAAGTATTTATACAGCCAAAATATACTTCATATCTGCTTTAAAAATGCAAAGTCCTCACCTTTCAGAAGAGTAAAATTTTGGCAGACTGTGATGTCAGAGGAAAAGAATCACTGGTGCTGAAATTAACCTTCTCCAGTTGGGACCTGGAGTAAAGCTTGTTTTGGAGAAACCTGTGATCAATATCCCTGTTTTGATTGGCACCTTTATTATATCCAACACATTGAATTTACTGCTCTCTCTCTCTTTCTGAAGAGAGGATGCAAACAGTGACTACAGTGTCAAAATCTGTGCTGACTGGTGCTTAGTCCCCTGGTGGAATTCAAGGCAGAGCTACCTATGAAGTCCTAACTGGCTTGATTTGGGCTAAGTGCTTCTTTCTATGTTGCATTATGTTAGATTTGCTCCTCGAAGGCAGTTGAAGTAGAATTCTCTTTGGAAAACAGAAGAAAGAAGCATTACTAGGATGTTTTTCCATGAATAGTTTTCCTGATCTGCAGGTTTACTTCCTTTTGTATTTGTAGCTTTGTATTATGGTCTTTACAAATCTCTGGAGTACGCTGCAAAGCTTATATATGTGTGTGTGTGTGTGTGTGTGTGTGTTTCTAAGAGAGGCTTACTCAATATTAAGGAAGGTTTTAGATTTTATGGTACAATGGTGCTTTGGCAAAATCAATCTGTGGTGGAAAGACATTTTTGACTGCACTTATTAAGCAATAAAGGCATTAAAAGCAAATTTAGAAACCAAATAGTCCCTTGGCATTTTAACAATTAGAATAAACTATCTTGAATGCATTTTATTTCTCTTTTTATTATTCTGGATATTTAGTTCACACATCAAGTACCAATATTACAAAGTTTTATGTGAATTACTGCGAATATATCTCGTGTGGAAGTGTTATCCAAGTGACAGTAGTGTTGAATTGGCTCCCTTTTGGCCATAAGGACAAAAAGAACACATGTATATAGAATCATGGAATTGTTAGGGTTGGAAGGGACCGCGAGGATCATCTAGTTCCAACCCCCCTGCCATGGGCAGGGACACCTCACACTACATCAGGTTGCTCACAGCCACATCCAGCCTGGCCTTAAAAACCTCCAGGGATGGAGCTTCCACCACCTCCCTGGGCAACTGGTTTCAATGTCTCACCACCCTGATGGTGAAGAACTTCTTCCTAACATCCAATCTGAATCTACCCATTTCTAGTTTTGTTCCATTCCCCTATCATTACCTGACAGCCTAAAAAGTCCCTCACCACTTTCTTCACAGCTATTCAATAACTCTGCTGAACTGAACCCCATTACCCTGAAATGAAACCTTTACAAACCATGGGTTAATGTTTACCTCACATTAGGTTTAGAATTTTAGTAAACCCCACATTTCATGCACTTACATTATCTTCATATACAGAAAAAGTGTCAGGCTGTTGGGTTTTTAAGCTATTGACCAATTAAAGGACGAATCATGGAAAAGCACTCATGGCTTTATATTACTGAGGAGTGCTGATAAGGAAGGGGCAGGACAACATCTGCTTTATAGATCCTTATGAAGAAGCTTCTGTGGAAGTTTCTGTCCTGTGATTCCTTCCACTTTCCCTCCTTTGGTCACTGAATTGCTCACTATTTCCCTTCCTTCCACCTCCACCCCCTAGCACCTTGAAGTTCTCCTTGAGTTTTAATTTCCCTGTGCCATTTATATCTTTGTGTATTCAGTAAAAGCTGTCCTTTCTTTTCTTGAAAGCTGCCTTTGTCACTGTGGAGATTATTGTCAAGGAAGATTACACTACAGGAAAATAACCCAAGAAAGTAGTCTCTGCATAAAAAGGACAAATTAATTAAAAGGCTATTACATTCCTCCCAGCTTTCTGCTTTAGAAGTGAGTTGTGGCTGTTGGATGTGGCTCTGAGAGGGGCTATACCAAGTTCCACCCACCACTTTGGAAACTTCTCTGAGAAGAATATTGGGCTAGAATTATAAGAGGCTCAGGGGAGAGCTTACTACTCTCCACAACTCCCTGAAAGGAGGCTGTAGACAGGTGGGGGTTGGTCTCTTCTCCGAGGCAACCAGCACCAGAACAAGAGGACACAGTCTCAAGCTGCACCAGGGGAAGTTTAGGCTGGAGGTGATAAGAAAATTCTTCACAGAATGAGTAATTAGCCAGTGGAATGTGCTGCCCAGGGAGGTGGTGGAGTCACTGACCCTGGAGGTGTTCAAAAGAGGCTTGGATGTGGCACTTGGAGCCATGGTTTAGTTGTCATGAGGTATTAGGTGATAGGTAATGGGTTGGAGTTGATGATCTCTGAGGTCTTTTCCAGCCTGGTTGTTTCTGTGATTCTGTGTAACTCTACATATCATGATACCAGGGATGCCCAACGTTTAGCTGACAGGCTTGTGAAATCTAGCTCCCCAAGTTCCTGGTCTGGTTAAAGACAGAGGAAATAGGGGCCTAAGAACAAGATCCCAAATGCTACGCGTTTTCTGAGGAGCTGCTAAAACTAGCTGCTTACAGACACCAACAAAGACTGGGAAAAACAGTGGACAAAACATTTACCCAGAAAGAGGACACCTGAGTTCTTATTCCCAATCCAATGACTCTTGAATTATATTGCACCCTGGAGCTTGAAGTTAGCCGGCTCCAAGGACAATTTAAGTAGGACTCAAAAGTTCTGCAGATGTCCTGCACTGCCCTCTGGACAAAGAACAATGTACCTTAGAGTTGCACTGCCTACCCTGTTCACTGCAGCAAAGAGGTAGGGCTCTATTTCCCCCTCTTTTTAGGGGAATTTTACCTAAAACAGTGAGCAGATTGAATGAAAGTGATTGCCAGCTTTCATAACAAGCCGAATCAGAATGCATAGAACATTGTTCAGATTGAATTCTGTATTCGCTTGAGTCCCTCTCTTTTCTTTCTTTCTTTAGTCCTACACAACTGAACTTTGCAATCCCTGTTATTGGATGGCTTTAGAAGGTCAGCTGCTTATTCATTTTCAAAGCACTGCCTGATTCCAGGCTATTTGTAAGACATACCTACCTAAAATTGCCGTTTCCAGTAGAAATGCTGGCAACAGCGGAAAAAAACCCCACTCCTTCGGATTTTGACCTCCCCATGTTACATTCTAAAGGACCATCAAGACTGAATAATATGAAAAGCCAAGGGTATATTAAACTAAGCAGACACTTTCATCCACTTTCAGTTTAGTCTTATTTAATTTATCTTTTAATAAGATGCTTTTCTGGTGACTATCCCTTCGTCCTATTGTCCGTGCAGCTTCAAATGACTGCCTTTTAGAGCTATGAACAGCCAAAGGAAAAAACCCAGAGCTACATTAGTTGCAGGTTATTGGTCAATAAGTGTTCATTAAACACCACGCTGCTTCTTTTCAATTTACAGTGTTATTTGTTTTCTTATTTCATTGGTTTTGATAGGCCCTTTAAAACTTCTTTTTGCAAAAAAAGAAAATATTAGTGCCTTTGAGAGCAGAGCATAGCCAAGCTCTAGTCAGTGCAGCTATAACTCCTGATCCCTACTCATTCTCCTGAAACTTATGGTGATTGTCTGCTCAAAGAATATGCAGATAAAAAATTAATTTAAAACCGAGAAGAATTTTGGTACCTGATTTATTTTAACCAGGATCATTGAGGATTCTTTTTGTCTCTATTTTAATAGCTCATAGAAAAGCCAAATGACAACACATAAGCATTTATGGCTGGAAAAAAATATTATATCCAAGTGTTGAGCATAAATGTAATATTTTGCTCTTTTAACTTTGATTAATAGTTTCTGTGTCTTCCTTTAAAAAAAGGAAATAATTAGGAGAAAGTTCTTTACAGAGAGAGTGATTGCCCATTGGAATGGGCTGCCCAGGGAGGTGGTGGAGTCACCATCATTGGAGGTATTCAGGAGGAGACTTGATGGAGTACTGGGTGCCATGATCTAGTTGTTTGGGTGGGTTGGATTGGTTGATAGGTTGGACACGATGATCTTGAAGGTCTCTTCCAACCTGGATTTATTGTATTGTATTGTATTGTATTATATGACCCAGTATTTACCTGAAATTACAGCAATTAGATTGAAGTTTATAGTCATTTACAATATGACATGTATAGAAGGTTGGTTTGGCTAAATACCCTCCAAGACACTTCCCAAAGCCAATGACTTTACCAAAAATAACAGTAGTTGTAGCTGTGACTAAAAGCAAATGGAGAAAGTCTAAAACAAAGACAAACAAAAAATCCACAGCAGAATTTAAGTGTCAGTGCATGTTAAGGTACAAGGACCTAACTTATTTTCACAGTCAAAGGTTTTTGATCTGATGTTTAAACATTGAAGTGTCTTTTCCAGAGCTACACATGCTTAATTCTTGTTTTAGTTGCATAAGGAAACTTGCTGGCTTCCTGAAACGAAACCCAGCATCCTTGCAATTAAACTGAGGCAGTGTGGTCTGGATGATCAGGTAGTGAGGTAGATGTGAACTGGTTGAAGGAATGGAGTCAAAGAGTTGTGGTCAATGGGACAGTGTCTAGTTGGAGGCCCCTGTCTAGTGGAGTCCCTCAGGGTTAGTACTGGGACCAGTGTTCTTCAATATATTCATCGATGACCTGGATGAAGTCACAGAATGCACTGTCAGCAAGTTTGCTGATGACACCAACTGGGTGGAGTGGCTGACACACCAGAGGGTTGTGCTGCCATTCAGTGAGACTTGAACAGGCTGGAGAGCTGGGCAGGGAGAAATTTGAAGAAGTTCAACAAGGGCAAGTGTAGAGTCTTGCACCTGGGAAGGAACAACTCCATGCACCAGTATAGGTTGGGGACAGACCTGCAGAAGAGCAGTGAAGTCGAAAGGGACCTGGGGGTCCTGGTGGATGGAAGGATGACCATGAGCCAGAAATATGCTCCTGTGGCCAGGAAGGCCAATGCCATTCTGGGGTGGATTAGAAGGGGCGTGACCAGTAGGTAGAGAGAAGTTCTCCTCCCCCTCTACTCTACACTGGTGAGGCTGCATCTGGAGTATTGTGTCCAGTTCTGGGCCCCTCATTTCAAGAAAGACAGTGAACTACTTGAAAGATTCCAGTGCAGAGCCACAAGGATGATTAAGGAATGGAACATCTTCTGTACAAGGAGAGACTTAGGGATCTGAGGCTCTTTAGCTAAGAGGAGACTGAGAGGTGACCTCATCAATGAGTATAAATATTAAAGGGTGAACCCCAAGAGGTGGAGCCAGCTCTGCTCAGTGGTGTCTGATGATGGCACAAGGGCAATGGGTGAGAGTTGAGGCATAGGAATTTCTTGCGAATATGAGAAAATTTTTTTCTCTGTTGGGGTGACAGAGCACTGTAACAGGCTTCCCAGGGAGGTTGTGGAGTCTCCCTCTCTGGAGATATTCAAAATTTGCCTGGATGTGTTCCTGTGTAATCTGGTGTAGGTGATCCTGCTCTGGCAGGGCGGTCGGACGGAATGATCTCTTTTGAGGTCCCTTCCAGTCCCTGAAATTCTGTGATTCTGTGATTTTTTCCAACGTTTTCTTCTGTCAATGACAAAAAAATGACAACATGATTGTATGAAAAACAGAGATTCTGGTTTACTGCCTGCCTGAAACTGGAGAAAGGAAACAAAACCCAGAAAGCATAGGTGCTATAGGTTTAAGTAGCAATGGAACCACAGGACAAATAAAAATCTGCTTGACATTGCAAAGGGATCATCAGGACAATATAACAAGCAGCTGTCAAATATTTTAACTATTAGGGTAGCAGTCTTGATATGTCATAACAGGGTGCTCATCAGTTGAAGCAACATTTCCACATTAAATCAGATCTGCGCTCATTGCTGGAGGATCTATGGTTACATTTTATCTAGAACGGCTGAGTTTTATGGCTACTGAAGCAAAACTTTGCACTGTATTGTACTTTTAGAAACCTGGCAAGGAGCTGATACTGTTAAAAACAAAGAGGTAAAAAACTTGATGAACTGTCATCCCTATTCTGATAATCACGCTGAAAATGAGTAAGAAGATTGAGAACCCCTATAGTTTCATAGTTTCAGTTAGGTTGGAAGGGACCACAAGGATCATGTAGTTCCAACCCCCCTGCCATGGCAGGGATACTCTACACTAGATCAGGCTGGCCAGAGCCTCATCCACCTGGTCTTAAACACCTCAAGGGACGGGGCCTCAACCACCTCCCAGACAACCCATTCCAGGGCCTCACCACCCTTACAGTGAAGAACTTTCTCCTCACATCTAGCCTAATCTCCCCACCCCAGCTTCATTCCATTCCCCCTAGTCCTATCACTCCCTGATAGCCTGAAAAGTCCCTCCCCAGCCTTCTTGTAGGCCCCCTTCAGATACTGGAGGCCCTATGTAGAAAGAAATGCTTTGGCCAGTAGACATATCAGCTGATGACTTAAAATCTACTTCACTGATAGATTTTTACACTTCTGTTTGATTTTACTTCACTCTTTTATGCCTTGATTTTAGTTTAATTTAATGATCTCTTACTGATTCAATGTAACTACAGGACTAAGAAGGAATGTGCCACAATCAGCAGACCAGTTCATGAATATACAATGAATAATTTTGATTTGGTGCTATACAGAATCACTTCTATTCCAAATGTTTTGTGTTTTTTTCAGATAATAGTAACAACACATTTCCCTTCAGCTTAATTCTGTCCATCCTACTCATTCCTTCACAACAGTATGCGTGTCCTGTCCTGTGGATTTAACCAGAATGCTTCAAAGGCACACTGAACTGCGTGTCTTCTGCCTTTTCTTCTCTGTGAGTTCTTCCAGTGCCAGCTTTAACAGCCCAATTAGGAGGTTCAGTTTTATTTACAATTATTTCAGTTCTGTGAATAGGAATATTTCTGTTCCAGCCACAGTAATGTTATCTTTGGAGAGGATGTTCAATGCAAAAGCCAGTTTGCTAAAGTTATCCGACAAAACTCCATGCTTTTGCTGCTACTGCATGTTATGTCCTAGGATGTAGCCTGGGAAAAGGCCGGAGGAGTTCATTCCTGCAGGAGCTGTCCAGGGTCCATGGCTCAACCAGCTGCCAGAAGAATGTGATTAACCGAGGATGTTTGTAATTAAAGCTAAGTGTCTGGGCCCAGTATGGTGAAGTTTTAGTGTGTCAGGAGTCTGAGCAGCAGCCCGTTCTGTGAGATAAAAATCTCCTAAGTGCCAGGGCAAAACTGAGTAAAGTCATTATTCCTTTTCATTTATTTTGCATCTGTTATAGTGAGTAATAGTTCACTGGGTTCAATCCATGAAATAAGCATGTAAGAAAAAGTATCTTGTGCTCTTGTTAGCTGTGCTATTAGGAAAGCCTTCTCATTTGTTTTGAATTGACATGCATTTTCATGCTGTGAAACATTATTTCATCTAGGATGCTTCAACCTGGAACAGAAAAAAAAGTGTAAGTCGATTACTCAAACACAAATTGAAGGCTCTCAATAAAGGCTAAAAACAAACACAAAGGCTTCATTTAGCTATAATTTA
>CM037636.1:11772351-11806841 GCA_015227895.2 Colaptes auratus
TTTCTGATGGGATTTAATTATTTAGCAGCACGTAGGGCAAATATTCCACTATGTGGAAATATTTAAATTATAGCTAAATGAAGCCTGTGTTGTTTTTAGCCTTTATGAGAGCCTTCAATTTTGTGTTGAGTAATCGACTTACACTTTTTTTCTGTTCAGGGTGAAGATCTGAGATGAAATAATGTTTCACAGCATGAAAAGCATGTCACTTCAAAAGAAATGAGAAGGCTTTCCTAATAGCACAGCTAACAAGAGCACAAGGTAATTTCTTACATGCTTATTTCATGGATTGACCCAGTGAACTATTACTCACTATAACAGATGCAAAAAATAAATGAAAAGGAATAATGACTTTACTCAGTTTTGCCTGGCACTTAGGAGATTTTATCTTCACAGAACGTGGCTGCTGCTCAGACTCCTGACACACTAAACTTCACCATACTGGGCCCAGACACTTAGCTTTAATTACAAACATCCCTCAGTTAATCACATTCTTCTGGCAGCTGGTGAGCATGGACCTGGACAGCTCCTGCAGGAATGAACTCCTCCGGCCTTTTCCCCGGCTACATTCCTAGGACATAACCATGCAGTAGCAGCAAAAGCATGGAGTTTTGTCGGATAACTTTAGCAAATGATGGCTTTTGCATTGAACATCCTCTCCAAAGATAACATTACTGTGCTGGAACAGAAAATTCCCTATTCACAGAACTGAAATAATTGTTAAATAAAACTGAACCTCCTAATTGGGCTGTTAAAGCTGGCACTGGAAGAACTCACAGAGAAGAAAAGGCAGAAGACACGCAGTTCAGTGTGCCTTTTGAAGCATTCTGGTTAAATCCACAAGGACAGGACACGCATACTGTTGTGAAGGAATGAGTAGGATGGACAGAATTAAGCTGAATGGGAAATGTGTTGTACTATTATCTGAAAAAAACACCAAAAACATTGGAATAGAAGTGATTCTGTATAGCACCAAATCAAATTATTCATTGTATATCATGAACTGGTCTGCTGATTGTGGCACATTCTCTTAGTCCTGTAGTTACATTGAATCAGTAAGAGATCATTAAATTAAACTAAAATCAAGGCATAAAAGAGTGTGAAGTAAAATCAAACAGAAGTTGTAAAAATCTATCAGTTGAAGTAGATTTTAAGTCATCAGCTGATATGTCTACTTGGCCAAAGCATTTCTTTCTACATAGGGCCTTCCAGTATCTGAAGGGGGCCTACAAGAAGGCGGGGGAGGGACTTTTCAGGCTATCAGGGAGTGATAGGACTAGGGGGAATGGAATGAAGCTGGAGGTGGGGAGATCAGCTATGATGGAGGAGAAAGTTCTTCACTGTAAGGGTGGTGAGGCCCTGGAATGGGTTGTCTGGGAGGTGGTTGAGGCCCCGTCCCTTGAGGTGTTTAAGACCAGGTGGATGAGGCTCTGGCCAGCCTGATCTAGTGTAGAGTATCCTGCCCAGGCAGGGGGTTGGAACTACATGATCCTTGTGGTCCCTTCCAACCCTAACTGAAACTATGAAACTATAGGGGTTCTCAATCTTCTTACTCATTTTCAGCGTGATTATCAGAATAGGGATGACAGTTCATCAAGTTTTTTACCTCTTTGTTTTTAACAGTATCAGCTCCTTGGCCAGGTTTCTAAAAGTACAATACAGTGCAAAGTTTTGCTTCAGTAGCCATAAAACCTCAGCACGTTCTAGATAAAATGTAACCATAGATCCTCCCAGCAATGAGCGCAGATCTGATTTAATGTGGAATGTTGCTTCAACTGATGAGCACCATGTTATGACATATCAAGACTGCTACCCTATAGTTAAAATATTTGACAGCTGCTTGTTATATTGTCCTGATGATCCCTTGCAATGTCAAGCAGATTTTATTTGTCCTGTGGTTCCATTGCTACTTAACACCTATAGCACCTATGCTTTCTGGGTTTTGTTTTCCTTTCTCAGTTTCCAGGCAGGTAAACAAGAATCTTGTTTTCATACAATCATGTTGTCATTTTTTTTGTCATTGACAGAAGAAAAGTTGGAAAAAATCACAGAATCACAGAATTTCAGGGACTGGAAGGGACCTAAAGATCATCCAGTCCGACGCCCTGCCAGAGCAGGATCACCTACACAGATTACACAGGAACACATCCAGGCAAATTTGAATATCTCCAGAGAGGGAGACTCCACAACCTCCCTGGGAAGCCTGTTACAGTGCTCTGTCACCCCCACAGAGAAAAAATTTTCCTCATATTCGCAAGAAACTTCCTATGCCTCAACTCTCACCCATTCCCTGTGCCATCATCAGACACCACTGAGCAGAGCCTGGCTCCATCCTCTTGGGGTTCACCCTTTAATATTTATACTCATTGATGAGGTCACCTCTCAGTCTCCTCTTAGCTAAAGAGCCTCAGATCCCTAAGTCTCTCCTTGTATACAGAAGATGTTCCTTCCCTTAATCATCCTTGTGGCTCTGCGCTGGAATCTTTCAAGTAGTTCACTGTCTTTCTTGAAATGAGGGGCCCAGAACTGGACACAATACTCCAGATGCAGCCTCACAGTGTAGAGTAGAGGGGAGGAGAACTTCTCTAACATACTGGTCACGCCCCTTCTAATCCACCCCAGAATGGCATGGGCTTCCTGGCCACAGGAGCATATTCTGGCTCATGGTCATCCTTCCATCCACCAGGACCCCCAGGTCCCTTTCGACTTCATGCTCTTCTGCAGGTCTGTCCCCACCTATACTGGTGCATGGAGTTGTTCCTTCCCAGGTGCAAGACTCTACACTTGCCCTTGTTGAACTTCTTCAAATTTCTCCTGCCCAGCTCTCCAGCCTGTTCAAGTCACTGAATGGCAGCACAACCCTCTGGTGTGTCAGCCACTCCACCCAGTTGGTGTCATCAGCAAACTTGCGACAGTGCATTCTGTGACTTCATCCAGGTCATCGATGAATATATTGAAGAACACTGGTCCCAGTACTAACCCTGAGGGACTCCACTAGACAGGGGCCTCCAACTAGACACTGTCCCATTGACACAACTCTTTGACTCCATTCCTTCAACCATTCACATCTACTCACTACCTGATCATCCAGACCACACTGCCTCAGTTTAATTGCAAGGATGCTGGGTTTGTTTCAGGAAGCCAGCAAGTTTCCTTATGCAACTAAAACAAGAATAAGCATGGTAGCTCTGGAAAAGACTTCAATGTTTAAACATCAGATCAAAAACCTTTGACTGTGTGAAAATAAGTTAGGTCCTTGTACCTTAACATGCAGACACTTAAATTCTGCTGTGGATTTTGTTTGTCTTTGTTTTAGACTTTCTCCATTTGCTTTTAGTCACAGCTACAACTACTGTTATTTTGGTAAAGTCATTGGCTTTGGGAAGTGTCTTGGAGGGTATTTAGCCAAACCAACCTTCTATACATGTCATATTGTAAAGACTATAAACTTCAATCTAATTGCTGTAATTTCAGGTAAATACTGGGTCATATAATACAATACAATACAATACAATAAATCCAGGTTGGAAGAGACCTTCAAGATCATCGTGTCCAACCTATCAACCAATCCAACCCACCCAAACAACTAGATCATGGCACCCAGTACTCCATCAAGTCTCCTCCTGAATACCTCCAATGATGGTGACTCCACCACCTCCCTGGGCAGCCCATTCCAATGGGCAATCACTCTCTCTGTAAAGAACTTTCTCCTAATTATTTCTTTTTTTTAAAGGAAGACACAGAGAAACTATTAATCAAAGTTAAAAGAGCAAAATATTACATTTATGCTCAACACTTGGATATAATATTTTTTTCAGCCATAAATGCTTATGTGTTGTCATTGGGCTTTTCTATGAGCTATTAAAATAGAGACAAAAAGAATCCTCAATGATCCTGGTTAAATAAATCAGGTACCAAAATTCTTCTCGGTTTAAATTAATTTTTTATCTGCATATTCTTTGAGCAGACAATCACCATAAGTTTCAGGAGAATGAGTAGGGATCAGGAGTTATAGCTGCACTGACTAGAGCTTGGCTATGCTCTGCTCTCAAAGGCACTAATATTTTTTTTTTGCAAAAAGAAGTTTTTAAAGGGCCTATCAAAACCAATGAAATAAGAAAAAATAACACTGTAAATTGAAAAGAAGCAGCGTGGTGTTTAATGACACTTATTGACCAATAACTGCAACTAATGTAGCTCTGGGTTTTTCCTTTGGCTGTTATAGCTCTAAAAGGCAGTCATTTGAAGCTGCACGGACAATAGGACGAAGGGATAGTCACCAGAAAAGCATCTTATTAAAAGATAAATTAAATAAGACTAAACTGAAAGTGGATGAAAGTGTCTGCTTAGTTTAATATACCCTTGGCTTTCATATTATTCAGTCTTGATGGTCCTTTAGAATGTAACATGGGGAGGTCAAAATCCGAAGGAGTGGGGTTTTTTTCCGCTGTTGCCAGCATTTCTACTGGAAACGGCAATTTTAGGTAGGTATGTCTTACAAATAGCCTGGAATCAGGCAGTGCTTTGAAATGAATAAGCAGCTGACCTTCTAAAGCCATCCAATAACAGGGATTGCAAAGTTCAGTTGTGTAGGACTAAAGAAAGAAAGAAAAGAGAGGGACTCAAGCGAATACAGAATTCAATCTGAACAATGTTCTATGCATTCTGATTCGGCTTGTTATGAAGCTGGCAATCACTTTCATTCAATCTGCTCACTGTTTTAGGTAAAATTCCTAAAAAGAGGGGGAAATAGAGCCCTACCTCTTTGCTGCAGTGAACAGGGTAGCAGTGCAACTCTAAGGTACATTGTTCTTTGTCAGAGGGCAGTGCAGGACATCTGCAGAACTTTTGAGTCCTACTTAAATTGTCCTTGGAGCCGGCTAACTTCAAGCTCCAGGGTGCAATATAATTCAAGAGTCATTGGATTGGGAATAAGAACTCAGGTGTCCTCTTTCTGGGTAAATTTTGTCCACTGTTTTCCCAGTCTTGTTGGTGTCTGTAAGCAGCTAGTTTTAGCAGCTCCTCAGAAAACGCGTAGCATTTGGGATCTTGTTCTTAGGCCCCTATTTCCTCTGTCTTTAACCAGACAGGAACTTGGGGAGCTAGATTTCACAAGCCTGTCAGCTAAACGTTGGGCATCCCTGGTATCATGATATGTAGAGTTACACAGAATCACAGAAAACAACCAGGCTGGAAAAGACCTCAGAGATCATCAACTCCAACCATTACCTATCACCTAATACCTCATGACAACTAAACCATGGCTCCAAGTGCCACATCCAGCCTCTTTTGAACACTCCAGGGTCAGTGACTCCACCACCTCCTGGGCAGCACATTCCACTGGCTAATACTCATTCTGTGAAGAATTTTCTTATCACCTCCAGCCTAAACTTCCCCTGGTGCAGCTTGAGACTGTGTCCTCTTGTTCTGGTGCTGGTTGCCTCGGAGAAGAGACCAAACCCCACTGTCTACAGCCTCCTTTCAGGGAGGTGTGGAGAGTAGTAAGCTCTCCCCTGAGCCTCTTATAATTCTAGCCCAATATTCTTCTCAGAGAAGTTTCCAAAGTGGTGGGTGGAACTTGGTATAGCCCCTCTCAGAGCCACATCCAACAGCCACAACTCACTTCTAAAGCAGAAAGCTGGGAGGAATGTAATAGCCTTTTAATTAATTTGTCCTTTTTATGCAGAGACTACTTTCTTGGGTTATTTTCCTGTAGTGTAATCTTCCTTGACAATAATCTCCACAGTGACAAAGGCAGCTTTCAAGAAAAAGAAAGGACAGCTTTTACTGAATACACAAAGATATAAATGGCACAGGGAAATTAAAACTCAAGGAGAACTTCAAGGTGCTAGGGGGTGGAGGTGGAAGGAAGGGAAATAGTGAGCAATTCAGTGACAAAGGAGGGAAAGTGGAAGGAATCACAGGACAGAAACTTCCACAGAAGCTTCTTCATAAGGATCTATAAAGCAGATGTTGTCCTGCCCCTTCCTTATCAGCACTCTCAGTAATATAAAGCCATGAGTGCTTTTCCTGATTCGTCCTTTAATGGTCAATAGCTTAAAAACCCAACAGCCTGACACTTTTTCTGTATATGAAGATAATGTAAGTGCATGAAATGTGGGGTTTACTAAAATTCTAAACCTAATGTGAGGTAAACATTAACCCATGGTTTGTAAAGGTTTCATTTCAGGGTAATGGGGTTCAGTTCAGCAGAGTTATTGAATAGCTGTGAAGAAAGCTGGTGAGGGACTTTTTAGGCTGTCAGGTAATGATAGGGGGAATGGAACAAAACTAGAAATGGGTAGATTCAGATTGGATGTTAGGAAGAAGTTCTTCCCATCAGGGTGGTGAGACATTGAAACAGTTGCCCAGGGAGGTGGTGGAAGCTCCATCCCTGGAGGTTTTTAAGGCCAGGCTGGATGTGGCTGTGAGCAACCTGATGTAGTGTGAGGTGTCCCTGCCCATGGCAGGGGGGTTGGAACTAGATGATCCTCGCGGTCCCTTCCAACCCTAACAATTCCATGATTCTATATACATGTGTTTTTTTGTCCTATGGCCAAAAGGGAGCCAATTCAACACTACTGTCACTTGGATAAACACTTCCACACGAGATATATTCGCAGTAATTCACATAAAACTTTGTAATATTGGTACTTGATGTGTGAACTAAATATCCAGAATAATAAAAGAGAAATAAAATGCATTCAAGATAGTTTATTCTAATTGTTAAAATGCCAAGGGACTATTGGTTTCTAAATTTGCTTTTAATGCCTTTATTGCTTAATAAGTGCAGTCAAAAATGTCTTTCCACCACAGATTGATTTTGCCAAAGCACCATTGTACCATAAAATCTAAAACCTTCCTTAATATGAGTAAGCCTCTCTTAGAAACAAACACACACACACACCACACACACATAATAAGCTTTGCAGCGTACTCCAGAGATTTGTAAAGACCATAATACAAAGCTACAAATACAAAAGGAAGTAAACCTGCAGATCAGGAAAACTATTCATGGAAAAACATCCTAGTAATGCTTCTTTCTTCTGTTTTCCAAAGAGAATTCTACTTCAACTGCCTTCGAGGAGCAAATCTAACATAATGCAACATAGAAAGAAGCACTTAGCCCAAATCAAGCCAGTTAGGACTTCATAGGTAGCTCTGCCTTGAATTCCACCAGGGGACTAAGCACCAGTCAGCACAGATTTTGACACTGTAGTCACTGTTGCATCCTCTCTTCAGAAAGAGAGAGAGAGCAGTAAATTCAATGTGTTGGATATAATAAAGGTGCCAATCAAAACAGGGATATTGATCACAGGTTTCTCCAAAACAAGCTTTACTCCAGGTCCCAACTGGAGAAGGTTAATTTCAGCACCAGTGATTTTCCTCTGACATCACAGTCTGCCAAAATTTTACTCTTCTGAAAGGTGAGGACTTTGCATTTTTAAAGCAGATATGAAGTATATTTTGGCTGTATAAATACTTACAGTGATTTGGGGCAATGTTTTGACTTTTTGAAATTGCTGGTTTGGGGTTTTTTTAAAAGATCTTGTGTGTGTACGCATACAGAATCACAGAATCACCGAGGTTGGAAGAGACCTCGAAGATCATTGAGTCCAGCCTGGCACCACAGACCTCATGACTAAACCATGGCACCAAGAGTCACATCCAATCCCCTCTTGAACACCTCTAGGGATGGTGACTCCACCACCTCCCTGGGCAGCCCATTCCAATGGCAAATGACTCTCTCAGTGAAGAACTTTCTCCTCACCTCGAGCCTAAACTTCCCCTGGTGCAGCTTGAGACTGTGTCCTCTTGTTCTGGTGCTGGTTTCTTGAGAGAAGAGACCAACCCCCTCCTGGCTACAAACCCCTTCAGGTAGTTGTAAACAGCAATAAGGCCTCCCTGAGCCCTCTTCATAATATTCATACATGTACGAATATGTGTTTATGTTAAAAAGACAGAAGCAGCATGAGCTGTATTATGATTTATGAGCAAAATCCACATTCTGGTACAAGCCAAGCTAATATAATGAATCCTATATTGCATCCTGCATACATCTTCTGAACATTTTTTATCTTTGTTTTCATTCTTAAAATATGTAGGTTTTTCCTTACACTTTTAAGAATGAAAGTTTTTGTTTGTTTTGTGCTTTTTTTTTTAACTGAGGTTCATATGGAAAAGAAATGGCCTTTCTTGTGATACTAGGATTATCCATAGGAACTGAACTAGGGCTTTCTTTTTCTGTACAAATAACTGTGTTCTTCATGAGCTAAAGATGTGACACCTCCCTAATGTGGGAGGTCAATGCTCTATTTTCTGTAGGTACCCACGGAAGGCAGACAAAGAGATTTACTGTAAGAAATATAGGTACTGGCTGGCAGCCAGCTGAACATGAGCCAGCAGTGTGCCTAGGTGGCCAAGAAGGCCAGAGGCATCCTGGTCTACATCAGAAATAGTGTGGCCAGCAGGAGCAGGGAAGTCATTCTGGCCTGTACTCAGCACTGCTTAGGCCACACCTTGAGTCCTGTGTCCAGTTCTGGGCCCCTCAGTTTAGGAAAGATGTTGAGTTGCTGGAATGTGTCCAGAGAAGTGCAACAAAGCTGGGGAGGGGTCTGGAGCACAAACCCTATGAGGAGAGGCTGAGGGAGCTGGGGTTGTTTAGCCTGGAGAAGAGGAGGCTCAGGTGAGACCCTACTGCCCTCTACAACTACCTGAAGGAGGTTGTAGCTAGGTGGGGGTTGGTCTCTTCTCCGAGGCAACCAGCACCAGAACAAGAGGACAGAGTCTCAAGCTGCACCAGGGCTTGAAGTGAAGACAAATTCTTCACAGAATGAGTAATTGGCCGGTGGAATGTGCTGCCTATGGTGGTGGTGGAGTTACTGTCCCTGGAGGTGTTCAAAAAAGGATTGGATGTGACAGTTGGAGACATGCTTTAGTTGTCATGAGGTGTTATTAGATAGTAGGCTGGACTTGATGATCTCTGAGGTCTTTCCAACCTGATTGATTCTATGATTCTATGAACTGACTAGAACAACTCATAGAAAGAATGCAGAGTGAGTGAATAATTTATCAAACATTTAAATGGTCATAGAAACATTAATGTCCAAAGTATCCTACAGCTATTGGAATAATTGCTTTTCTATGCAGTTAAAAACATTACAAAATCTTTATGTAGCCTTTATGTAAAAATCCTAACACTTATGCCTGTGTACATCTGCAAAGGCATATATTTATGAATGTAGAGCTCCTGACATATATGTTTACTACCCCTAAACACTTCAGAAAGTAAAGTAACCAGAAAGAGTGTTTAGTAAATCAGAAACCCATACGGGTAAGGAGAATGGGTTCTTAATTGCAGTTATGCAGCTTGACAGTCTGATTCTGACTTTACATATGCACAATTAACTAACAGCAGGATCATCCCATCCTTCAGCCAGTCTGGTTAGATGCCCAGAGATGCTAAATCAGAGGTGTGGTGTGCCTGGAGGACCGTCCAACACAGCTTCTGTTCCATTGGTTATTAGACACTCAAATACATGGCAGAGGTCTGACAACATTGTTTTTTCCCCGCTAACAGTCAAACCAACTTGGGACAGGTCTGAGTAACCATCCTGGCACACTGGAATGCTAGAAAAGAATTATTATTGCTGTGGACTGGAAATCTAATGCAGAAGGCAGCCTGAGGATAATAATAATAATAAAATAAATACAATACAATACACCAGGTTGAAAGAGACCTTCAAGATCATTGCATCCAACCCATCAACCAATCCAACCCACCTAAACAATTAAACCATGCAGCCAAGCACCCCATCAAGTCTTCTCCTGAACACCGCCAATGAAGGTGACACCACCTCCAATGGGCAATCACTCTCTCTGTATAGAACTTCTTCCTAAATCCAGTCTAACCTCCCTGGCACAGCCTGAAACTGTGTCCTCTTGTTCTGGTACTGGCTGCCGGGAGAAGAGACCAACCTCTGCCTGTCTACAACCTCCCTTCAGGTAGTTGTAAAGAGCAATAAGGTCACCCCTGAGCCTCCTCTTCTCCAGGCTAAGCAACCCCAGCTCCCTCAGCTTTTCATAGGGCTTGTGTTCCAAACCCCTCACCAACTTTGTTGCCCTCTCTGGACATGTTCCAGCAAGTCAACATCCTTCCTAAACTGAAGGGACCAGATGGACACAGTACTGAGGCACGGCCTAACCAATGCAGTGTACAGGGGCAGAATGATCCCTGCTCCTGCTATGCATCACAAAAGCTAATACAGACATTCCTGGGGGCTTTATGTGGCAGGACAAAAGTCATGATGCAGCATTTGCAGCAAAATTGACCAGAATTTAGCTTTTCTAATGACTAATCCTGGAAATTAGTCACAAGGTTATCTTACATACTGGTTTAGAGGTCTATTAAATGAATTGAGCTGATTGCTAGGGTAGATATAGGGTTTTGCTATCTGACGAAAACACTAAGTCAAAAGGAAGTAGAATAACTCATTTGTGATTATAACAGGGCCAGCATTCAAATGATTTTGGAGAATAATTATGAACCGTCTGTCATTTCATCATAACAGTCTGTCTTCAATCAAATCATGTTGTAAATAGAAGTGTTCAGAAATTATCAAAGGAAACAAAGTTTTGTCAAAAATGCTACTTCGTGCAGAATGAAGTCTTTCATTTAAAACATCTTGGGTTCAATGAGGTTTTAGCAAGCTCAAGGCAGAGTTCAAAGAGAACCCTGCCTGGATTCCCGCAGAGTCTGCCTGGGCTACGGACATTGGAAACAGCCACTACAAGTTAGATCAAAACTGAATTAGAAAGAAACTTCCAGTGAACCCAGAATCCCAGTTTGTGCTAGCTTTCTTATAAGCTTTTTTTTTTACTGCTGTTTAAAAATGAAAACTTGGTGTTTTGCAATACAGCTGTTTTATAGCATAGATGTTATCTTCAAAGAAGAAACTCGTGAACTATTTAAAATTAGAGGAATGTGATCGAAACACATACATTCTTGTTCTTCCCTTATAATCGACAGAGGCTCTGAAATTGAAACAAACTATCCTACAAGTGACTTTCTGGGAATATATACACAAATTGATATAAAGAAAGCTCTTGGTGGCGTAGATGCCTCACAGCACTTCATTTGCTGCTTTTGGTGACTTTTAAAAACAAAGAACAGACATAGTGTTCATCACCAAAGTGTGAGGTGAAAAAAAAATAAATTCATACATATAAAATGTAAGTAAAGTAATTTTACCTAAACATGTCCAGTCAGTGTCTGTCCAAGAGATAAATATCTAAAATCTCAGAAGAATATTGTGTATCTCAATTCTTTAGAATGATTTCTTGTATCTCTCAATACCATACTAAAATGGTTTACTGGGCTAGTATACAGACTATGTAGACAACAGTCAGAGGTTGGCCTCTTCTCCCAGGCAACCAGCACCAGAACAAGAGGACACAGTCTCAGGCTGCGCCAGGGGAGGTTTAGGCTGAAGATTAGGAGGAAGTTTTACACAGAGAGCGTGATTGCCGTTGGAATGGGCTGCGTGGGGGAGGTGGTGGAGTCACCGTCACTGGAGGTGTTCAGGAGGAGACTTGATGGGGTGCTTGGTTGCATGTTTAGTGATTAGGTGGTGTTGGATGATAGGTTGGACACGATGATCTTGAAGGTCTCTTCCAACCTGGTCTATTCTATTCTATTCTATTCTATTCTATTCTATTCTATTCTATTCTATTCTATTCTATATATTAGCATGCACATGTAAGTATCCAAGTCACTGGATAGATTCTCAGAAGTACACAGTACTTGGTGGTGGTAGCAATATTAACACATGCAGGGAATACCATTACAAATATAATTTTTTTTTCAACCAAGTAACTATTGATCATATCAAGAAAAAAAGTATTCACACAACTGGTCAGGTTCCTTGCCTCAGATTATGACGCATAGCACATGCACATAACATAGGAAGAGCGATGCCAGACCAGCTAAAGGATACATGCCCAGTCAAATGTTTTGCTGTATCATATTGTGCAAGATACAAAACAAACACTGGCTTTAAAACTTATAAAAGTTTTCAAACAGCTTTCTGAAATGCAGAATTGTTTCTAACCCCTTCTCTCTGTGCCAAAATAAGAAAACTGGTGTGTTTCTTATCAACTTATTTGAAATAAGAATTCTATTGAAAACCAAACCATTTCAGTTACATGCTGAAGTGATTGTGCTAAAGGCCTTACTGTATAAATGGAGCACACAAGTCAAAAACAATACAAACATTTAGCTGCTGGCTTTAGCCAGGCTCTTTCAGTGCAAATCATAATTGCTTTAGGACTTTCTGAATCCACTTTTGAATTCAAAGCTTCAGACAAATAATTGGATTTCCTGAAAACATGCTGAGCTATATGCTCTCCCTGTCTTGCTTTATGTCCTCAGGGCCAGACTCTGCTTTATATCAGGCTGCACCTAGTAGGCTAATTGGAGGGATGGGTAGATCGCTCTGCATTAACATGTCCATCTGTATTAAATAAGATCTTCTCAACATTCTTATCATCTTCAACAGAATTTTCACTACAGGGTTGAGGAAACAGGAAATCAAGCAAAAATGGCTGTGTAATTTACCAGTGGCTCAAGTGTCTTAGCCCTGTAGCCCTGTGATCCAAGCCAATTATATTCTGACTTGTAATAAGCTGACTTATTTTTACAGTACTACAACATTGTGTACTCTCTTCATGTGCCTTATTGACTGTAGGGCAGCTCTAAATATGCTCTGGGCTATCTGCCTAGACATTTCTTGCTCTAGGTAAAGTGCAGTTGAAATACCATTTGAGTTTGATCTGCAAGGCTTGTAAATAGGTGATAGCAAATATTAAGCCCTTTAGTTTCCCAGTATTGTGACAGGTGAGATCATATTTACAAATGAGGTGTGCTTTTTTATTGTGGTTATTTAACATTAATAGTATATCATATGCTGATGACCTTTGATTTATTTTTATCCCCCATGTGTAGAAAAGGAATAATCAGGCTAGAGTAGCTATAAAGCTATCCATTGCCTTGTGAAAGCTCTTGGGTCAGGTTTGCACTGAGGTCTCCTGCCATAGCTGTGTTTGTTCAGGGTCTGAACAATTTGCACCTTCTTGCTGACCTCACTGTGCCAAAAAGCACTAAAACCCAGCACTGTGAGGACAAAGTATACTTTGAGGGAGGTTTAGATGGCTTCACTTACCATGTTCAGGAAAATGGCATAGGAATGCTAACAGAAATTTGTTTCTTGTGTCTTAGCACCAATTTGATGATACTTTTCACCAGCAGAATTGATTCACCCATCTAATCTTCACAGTAAACACTGTCCTACTCATTCTCTGTTATCTCCATTCTCTGTTAGCTTGATGGGGTTGACTTGCAACTCTGGTTCTTTGAATCTTTTTGTCAAATGAAGGGTTTGTTTTGGTTTGGTTTTGCTTGTTTGTTTTTTTTAATGTCTTCTTGGATTCTATTGGACTTCCTGCCAATAGAAGTAATTTTGTGTGGTTGAAGTAGAAAGGTTGCCAATACTGCAAAAGAACATACATTAAAATATTACTGTGCAGAAGCATAACTACCTGACCACCTTTTCCATTTTATTGCTTTTCTGTTTGGGACTGCATGAGTTTAAAACTTGTTTTGATTCCTACAGTTTGTACCTTTATGTGATATATCAAAATAGACTTACGGCTAAGACTAGAGGATTAGTGCCAGAATGTGGTTTTCTGACAGACGCCATGAGAGAGAAAAGGGGTAGTGCCATTTGTCTCCCATGAGACAGCAAGAATCAGCAAACCATCAGTCACTTCAGGGCTTAGCCTCTGCTCCAGTCCAATTCTAAACAGATTTATCAGCATACTCCCTGCACTGACCCTTTTGAACTTTACAAATTACTTCCCCCATGTTGAAAACTGACCATGTTTCTCTACTTTCTCTGTCTTGTCTCTCAGTCAATTTTTCACCTGTGGAAAGACTTTTATTCTGCTAAGGCTACTCAGTTTCCTTCCTGTCTAATTAAATCTTCCTTCTTTGGGGTAGATCCTCGCTAGCTTCTTTTCTTTCGGCACTATGGAGTATCCTTACTCTTGGTTTGGCACAGCTGGGGTATTGTTACAGTCTCTGCCAATTATGGATGGGTTATTACTGAGGTTAAGTTCTAACCTACCCATCTCCACCATCATTGGAGATGTGCAATAATTTTGACAAACCTTAATGGCTATTCCAGATGCCCATTTAATTGTGGAGCGACCACAAACTCAGCATGTGGCTCAGTTGTAGCACCTAAGACTCTTACTGGGAAGGTCGAGAGTTCAAGCCTGCAGTGGGCAGGGTGTTCTCTCTGGGGAGCAATGTCCTTTCACTAGGTGCCATGGTCTAGGAGCTCTTGAGGGCACAGGAACTGGCGGTCCCCATGTGTCGAAAGATGAGCGGCGGGGAAAGGCGACCGGCCTGGATGAGCAAGCAGCTCCTGGGGGAATTAAGGGAAAAAAAAGAGGCTGTATCACCTTTGGAAGGGGGGGAAGGCTTCTCGAGGTAGGTTCAAGGAAGTGGTTAGATTATGTAGGAATAAAATTAGAGAGGCAAAGGCCCAGTTAGAACTGAAACTGGCCACCTCTGTGAAAGAAAATAAAAAGCAATTTTACAAATATATCAACGCTAAAAAGAAGGGCAAGAAGAACCTCCACTCCTTACTGGACCTGGAGGGGAACACGGTGACCGAAGATGAGGAAAAGGCTGAGGTCTCTGAACGCCTTCTTTGCCTCCATGTTTAACAGCAAGGCAGGAGTCCAGGATGAGTGGCCTCCTGAGCTGGGTAATAGGGTCGGGGAGCAGTGTAATGCCCAGAAATCCATGAGGAATTAGTTCGGGACCTGCTGAGCCACTTGGACACCACAAGTCCATGGGACCGGATGGGATCCATCCTAGGGTGCTGAGAGAGCTGGCAGATGAGCTGGCCAAGCCACTCTCCTCATTTCCTCCAGTCCTGGCTCACTGGAGAGGTCCCAGATGACTGGAAAATGGCCAATGTGATCCCCATCCACAAGAAGGGACGGATGGAGGAGCCCGAAACTACAGGCCAGTCAGCCTGACCTCAGTGCCAGGGAAAGTGATGGGAACAGATATCCTGGAGGCAATAACTGTGCACCTGAAGGATGGCCAAGGGCTCAGGTCCAGCCAACATGGATTTAGGAAGGGCAGGTCCTGCCTCTCCAACCTGATCTCCTTCTATGATCAGGTGACCCGTCTGGTGGACGTGGGGAGGCCTGTGGATGTAGTCTATCTGGACTTCAGCAAGGCCTTTGACACCGTCCCCCACAGTAAACTGCTGGCTAAACTGTCAGCTCGTGGTTTGGACCGCAACACTCTGTGCTGGGTTGGGAACTGGCTGGAGGCCGAGCCCAGAGAGTGGTGGGGAATGGTGCCGCGTCCGGCGGGCGGCCAGTCACCAGCGGCGTCCCCCAGGGATCGGTGCTGGGCCCCATCCTCTTTAACATCTTCATTGATGATCTGGATGAGGGGGTTGAGTCAGTCATCAGCAAGTTTGCAGATGACACCAAGTTGGGAACAGATGTTAGTCAGTTAGAGGGTAGAAAGGCTCTGCAGAGGGACCTCGACCGACTGGACAGATGGGCAGAGTCCAATGGGATGGCATTTAATAAGTCCAAGTGCGGGTGCTGCACTTTGGCCACGGCAACCCCATGCAGAGCTACAGGCTGGGGCAGAGTGGCTGGAGAGCTGCCAAACAGAGAGGGACCTGGGGGTGCTGATTGACACCCACCTAAACATGAGCCAACAGTGTGCCCAGGTGGCCAAGAAGGCCAATGGCATCCTGGCCTGTATTGGGAATAGGTGGCCAGCAGGAGCAGGGAGGTCATTCTGCCCCTGTACTCTGCATTGGTTAGGCCACACCTTGAGTACTGTGGCCAGTTCTGGGCTCCTCAGTTTAAGGCGGACATCGGGCTACTTGAGCGTGTCCAGAAAAGGGCAACAAGGCTGGTGAGAGGCCTTGAGCACAAGCCCTATGAGGAGAGGCTGAGGGAGCTGGGATTGTTTAGCCTGGAGAAGAGAAGGATCAGAGGTGACCTCATTGCTCTCTACACTACCTGAAAGGTGGTTGTAGACAGGAGGGGGTTCGTCTCTTCTCCCAGGCAACCAGCACCAGAACAAGAGGACACGGTCTCAAGCTGTGCCAGGGGAGGTTTAGACTCGAGGTGAGGAGGAAGTTCTTCACTGAGCGAGTCATTCGTCATTGGAATGGGCTGCCCAGGGAGGTGGTGGAGTCGCCGTCCCTGGAGGTGTTCAAGGGAGATTGGACGTGGCGCTTGGTGCCATGGTCTAGTTGTGAGGTCTGTTAGGACAGGTTGGACTTGATGATCCTTGGGGTCTCTTCCAACCTTGGTTATACTGTGATACTGTGATACTGTGATACTGTGATACTGTGAAACTATCGCATTACAAATGGTCATGAAAACATACCCACCATCTGTGGTGATGTTTGAGCTCTCTATGCAACTCTTGATGGATAAACAAGGAATTCAGTATATCTTGTAATAAAAATGTTGGTCAAAGCTGGAATAAATCTGAAACCTATCAATAAAGTATAGCATTTTCATCTATAATGATTGACACTTCCCCCCCACTCCCAGAAACCATTTTTAACCTGACTAAGAAATTTGCTGTGCACAATATAGCTGTAACCATTATGATTAAGGCCACAATTCCATGTGTAACTATTTCATTTATGGCCAGGTAAGTGGTATTAAGATGAAGCTGGGAAAAGCTACATGTAGATGGTGGTAGGCTCACAGGATAATGTTGAAGTGACCTCAGAAGAGGATTATTTAAAGGTCCTGGTCAAAGCAGGGTCAGCTATGAGGTCCAACCAGGTTGCTCAGGGCTTCATCTGCTCTTGAAAACCTTGAAATGCTCAAGGATTAGGCTTGCATGACTTTTGTTTCTCTGAGGCTCCTGTATTTCATCTTATATATGCCTTTGGTTTGTATCCTCTCCCCATGCACCAAGAGAAGATTTTGACTTTATCTCCTCAAAAGCTCCTCTCAGATGCTGCAACAGGAACTGGTATTCTGTCTCCTCAAAGCTATCTCTTGCCCTGACTGAAAAAACACTACTATCTCAGCCCCTCCTTAAAGGACAAGTGCTTCAGCCTCTGTCTGTTTTGGTAGTCTTCATGCTGTACCTGTTTCATTCAATCAACATTTTTATTTTCTGAGCCCAAAGCTGGACTCATATTCTAAATGGTACAAATAACTTCCCTTAGATTATTGCCCTAGTCCTGTTATGATATACCAGTATACAGATGGATAGATATGTAGATAAAGGAAACATTTGAGCCATGACTTCAAAACTTGGTCCTTGCTTAGCTTACTCAGAACCAATGGTAGACCAGGCTGTGGCTGTAAATTTCAACAAGTGGAACCACTTCAGTGTGCAGAGATCTCCAGGTCACTCATTGTGATGAGTACCTTGTGGATTAAAAGAAGTTCCCCACACAAACAGAAGTTAAAGGTTGGTTGTGACTGTCATCAAAAACCAGAAGCAGTTAAACACAACTTGAAAATGCAGCTTGACTTGAAAAGCTGTGTGCTTAACTTGGATGTTGCCATCCTGGTTAATATGGAATTCTATTTGGAAAAAGAATAAGGAGTAAGGTCCATCAACATTTGTTTCTTCTTGATCATGTTTTCCTCCCCATGGGATTTCTATTGAAATAAAATAGGTAAGAGCCCTATGCCAAATTTTATCACCTGCTCAAGAAGTTGAATGGCCTGATATACAGAACATGTCTTATAGGGGAGACTGTGGGCCTGCTTCAAATATGACCAGATATCCTTCACAAAATGCAGGTGGTAACTGGTTGATGGACATCATTATTTATGGAAGCAACTATTTTACTCTGACATTTGTCTAGGTATGGCAAAAACTTACACCCAGGACACTACCTCCAGAATCTTGGATGATGTTGTTTTCCATTTGAAAATTGTTTTTAAACCTTGATCTCGAGGATCAGCATGAAAACATTTTCTTGAGGCTTCGAGTGTGTTAACAAGGCTGCAGTCAGGAAGAAACCCACAAACCTCATGGCTGTGCTGTAACAAATCAAGCCGAAGTGACACTTAGGGAGGAAGCTAAGCAACATATAGGGATGAGGCTGAGCAACATATAGGGAGGAGGCTGCTTGGTTTAGGAAGAAGAGACTAGAGTGTCTCCATGGATGTGATGTGGAAGGCCACGGGGCTCCACTCTTCTGCTTTCTCATGACCTTGTGTAAATCACCATTTTATGACCATCCTCAACAGAGAGCAGTAAACTGCTTTGTCAGGAGTAAGATGAGTTTCTCCCAGCTTTTCAGAGAAAAATAAATTTGGGCTTGAATCAGAATAAACATGTTGCAGAGTCCAGATCCCTACAGCCAGTTACTATTTAAGCAATAAAACCTTATAGTCTTTTGGCATGAAGCCTTTTTTTTTCTTTTCCCTGGTGGGAAAGGAGGGAGTTACATTATTTCCTCCTCACTATTTAATTTATATCACAGAAATGGAATGTCTTTGCAGATGATTGTGTGTACTCTCGCATTTCATAGATGTAAAGTCAGGAGACCCCTGTGATTCCCCAATGTTCTGTAGCTAAGCCTCTCTCAGGACTCTTCCAAAACTTGTGTTGTGTCCAGTTCTGGGCCCCTCAATTTAAGAAGGATATTGATACACTTGAACATGTCCATGGAAGGGCAATGAGGCTGGTGAGAGCCTGGAGCACAAGCCCTATGAGGAGAGGCTAAGGGAGCTGGAATTCTTTAGCCTGCAGAAGAGTAGGCTAAGGGGAGACCTTATTGCTCTCTACAACTATCTGAAAGGAGGTTGTAGCCAGGTGGGGGTTGGTCTCTTCTCCCAGGCAAGTTGGAACTAGATGATCCTTGTGGTCCCTTCAACCCTAACTGAAACTATGAAACTATGAAACTATGAAACTATGAAACAAGAGGACACAGTCTCAAACAGCGCCAAAGGAGGTTAAGGCTCAAGGTGAGGAGAAAGTTCTTCACAGAGAGAGTTGTTGGCCATTGGAATGTGCTGCCAGGGAGGTGGTGGAGTCACTGTCCCTGGAGGTGCTCAAAAAGGGATTGGATGTGGCACTTGGTGCCATGGTTTAGTAGTCATGAGGTGTTGGGTGACAGGTTGGACTTGATCTTTGAGGTCCTTCCAACCTTATTGATTCTATGATTCTACTATTCTATGAACTCACTGGTGACATTCAGGGCGGAAACCAATACTTGGGCAATTCTGCCTAAAACCCTCTCCCATCCCCTCACAGAAAACATGCCTGTACTTATGGAAGAAGGAGGAGTCACCTTGTTTTCCTGCAACCCATCACAATAAACTTTTCTTTAAGGTTTTGCAGGCAGTGTTTGCAATTCTAATGCCTTTGGTGGTGGAAACTAGCTATATGGATGTCTCCCAAGAGGACAGTGAGACAAATAGAAAATATAGCTGCCTCACAATGGGCACCTGTACCTGGAGTATAACTTGAGACCTAGGAATATTACCTGATGTGAAGGGAGTAGTAAAATCTCAATCTCTTATGTTCTTCCAAAGATAGAGATGGAAGGATGCAGGAAAGATTTAAAATCATAACCTGTGTGAAAAATGACTAACAACTCACAGTCATTAGAATTTGAAAGTAGACAAATTGAAGTTAGAAGTTTTTTTCCTTTTTGTTATAGTAAAGGCAATTAACTGCTTGAGAAACCTCCTCAATCTGCAATAGTACTCATTATTTAAAGTCTCTAAAGCATCCTCGCAGAACCCATGATCAACAGTTGCAGTACTTGCAGCCAACTGTAGAAAGCTCATGATCTATAAAAGGTTGTGGAAATTAAATGTGTTTCACCCCTTTTAGGTAAGAGACAGAACACCAGCTTTAGGGAAGTAACAATGCAGTAAGCAATGCAATATCAGGAATACAGAATACAGAATTAACCAGGTTGGAAAAGACCTTTGAGATCATCGAGTCCAACCTCTCACCCAGCACATCTAAGCAACTAAACCATGGCACCGAGTGCCTCATCCTCATCGAGTCCTGTGTCCAGTTCTGGGCCCCTCAGTTTAGGAAGGATGTTGACTTGCTGGAACGTGTCCAGAGAAGGGCAACGAAGTTGGTGAGGGGTTTGGAACACAAGCCCTATGAGGAGAGGCTGAGGGAGCTGGGGTTGCTTAGCCTGGAGAGGAGGAGACTCAGGGGTGACCTTATTGCTCTTTACAACTACCTGAAGGGAGGTTGTGGACAGGTGGAGGTTGGTCTCTTCTCCCAGGCAGCCAGCACCAGAACAAGAGGACACAGTCTCAGGCTGTGCCAGGGGAGGTTAGACTGGATGGAGTAGGAAGAAGTTGTATACAGAGAGAGTGATTGCCTGTTGGAATGGGCTGCCTGGGGAGGTGGTGGAGTCATCATCACTGGAGGGTCCAGGAGGAGATTTTTGATGGGTGCTTGGTGCCATGGTCTAGTTGTATAGGTGGGTTGGATTGGTTGATAGGTTGGATGCAGTGATCTTGAAGGTCTCTTCCAACCTGGTTTATTCTATTGTATTCTATTATTGTATCCAGTCTCCTTTTAGACACTTCCAGGGACAGTGACTCCACCACCTCCCTGGGCAGCCCATTCCAATGGCCAGTCACTCTTTCTGTGAAGAGGTTGGAGAATTATGGTGTAATCCATACAACTGAAGATACAGGGAAAAGCAGTCAGAGCAAGCCCTGCAGAGCAGTGGCAGAGATGGCATCACACCATTCATGGCATACTACTGGGATGGCATAGAGTAGGCCACAGGAAAAATGGCAGTATTTGGGAGACTACACCGAGTTGGAACCGGGCATCCTGAGCAACTATAGAGGCTCCTCTGAAGAAGTGTGAAAGATTCAGCCGTGCAAAATCATGGCTGATCAGCTCTGCTGGTGGTGTTAATCACATTTCAAGCAGGAGGCAGTTCTGGGGACTTACACAGATCTCTGCCCAGTGAGGGCTCTGTAGCTCTGTTGTTCTGTGATTCAGACTATACTAGTGGAAACAGAAGCTTAGTGGGGATTCTGACAATATTCTGACAGCCTAAAACCTTCAGAATTATATTCTCATTTACTAAGCTATTAGATTCTTATAGCAATATTTTCTTTGTCACATTGCTAGTTGTTTCACTGCTAGCACAGGGTGCAAGAAAGATTTTTTTTGGGGGGAAGCCTCATTGAGACCTTGTGTCCTCAGGGAGAGGAAATAACACACACTTATATTTGTGATTTGTAATATATTAATTCTTAAGCAGAGATCATAGATGAACTGTAAGATTTCATTTGCTTAGCACCTGTATCAGAGCTACAGGAGGAGATATGAGGAGAGGCTGAAGGAGCTGGGGTTGCTTAGCCTGGAGAAGAGGAGGCTCAGGGGAGACCTCATTGCTCTCTACAACTACCTGAAGGGAGGTTGTAGCCAGGTGGGGGTTGGTCTCCTCCCAGGCAACCAGTGGCAGAACAAGAGGACACAGTCTCAAGCTGTGCCAGGGGAAGTTTAGGCTGGATGTCAAGTGAATTTAAAATAGCATCTTTCGAGAAAAAGGGATGATTGGACTGAAAGTGGCTTGTTATAAAAGTTTATATTACGATAGAATATTTGCATTAATAAAAATAAGTAAATGAAAAGAAGTTTATTTCACCTGGAAGAAAATGCATGTGTGGAAGTTCAGTCTCTGGAAAATACATTTTACTTAAAGGAAGATATATGTGGACCAAAATTAGTAATTCTATATTTTGTGCTCATGATAATACAATACAATAATATAATAAACCAGGTGGAAGAGACTTTCAAGATCATCGCGTCCAACCCATCAACCAATCCAACCCACCTAAACAACTAAACCATGGCACCAAGCACCCCATCAAGTCTCCTCCTGAACACCTCCAATGATGGTGACTCCACCACCTCCCCGGGCAGCCCATTCCAATGGGTAATCACTCTCTCTGTATAGAACTTCTTCCTAACATCCAGTCTAAACTCCCTGGTGCAGCTTGAGACTGTGTCCTCTTGTTCTGGTGCTGGCTGCCTGGGAGAAGAGACCAACCTCCACCTGTCTACAACTCCCTTCAGGTAGTTGTAGAGAGCAATAAGGTCACCCTGAGTCACGTCACAATCTGAGTTTGGTCCACTGTGCTCTTTACAGATGACACTGACCTTCACAGCTAAATGGGATTTTTATCTGCTGGTGCTGATTTTAACCACATGCACACAATTTCTGGATCTTTCACCCAGAGTGAAATATTGATGCAAGACATAAGTCAGTGAGCTAACCATGTGAGTACCTTACCTCACCTCATTTTTTTTTCTTTTAATGTAAAAAAAGAATGAAACATAAACAACAAACCCCACAAAAGCAATTAAGAGGAAAACATTAGTTTTGTTTTGTTTTGTTTTGTTTATTTTGTTTTCTTTTGTTTGTTGGTTTTTTTTGCTTTTCTTTGTTTTGTTTTGTTTTGTTTTGCTTTGCTTTGCTTTGTTTTGTTTTGTTTTTACCCTGCTCAAGGCACAATATGTCTCTATAGGAAAAGCAATTCTGACTCATTGAGTTATTCCTGGAGAGAAAGCCAAAGCTGTTTTCTGGGCCACACTCACGAAGACTGAAGGTTAAGGTGAGATGAGATGAGATAAAATGATGTAATCAGTGATACCATCCCTGTTTTGCACAGACTAAATTCTATCTGTGTTTGGTAGTTGTGGTGATAGAAATGCAATGGTACATTCTTTGCTGAGCCTTGCTCCTACCCAGCAAGTACAGTTCAGGATAGGGGTGCAGTACACATGCTTAAGGACTCTGAGCTCAGACACCTGTGAAGTTTGCAAAGGAGACTGTTTCTAGATTCACTGTAAAGGAAAGGAATATGAAAATTATTCAATAATTATTGCTTTCTGAGTTTGAATGTCACTTTTAAAATGCTGATCTGGGGAAAAAATGTAATGCTAGTGAGCTCGGCAAAGTATTATTGTGGCTTTTTCTTCTTCTACCTTTTTTTTTTCCCTATGGATCAGGAGATTGTTGGGGTAAAACCTTAAGGGAAAGCCTAGCACCAATTGCTTGATCCATTTGATCTCCCTTCTGGAAGGAGTCAAAATGACCATTTGAATTCTGGCCTACCTCTTTCCTGTGCTGAGATACATGCAGTTAAGTGTTATGCAGAGTGCACGTTTCTGTGACACTTCGATTCTAACAGTATCACAGTATCACAGTATTGCCAAGGTTGGAAGAGACCTCGAAGATCATCGAGTCCAACCTGTCACTACAGACCTCATGACTAGACCATGGCACCAAGTGCCACGTCCAATCCCCTCTTGAACACCTCCAGGGACGGTGACTCCACCACCTCCCTGGGCAGCCCATTCCAATGGCAAATCACTCTCTCGGTGAAGAACTTTCTCCTCACCTCGAGCCTAAACTTCCCTGGTGCAGCTTGAGACTGTGTCCTCTTGTTCTGCCACTGGTTGCCTTGCTGTTAAAAATTGAGGCAAAGAAGGTGTTCAGGACCTCAGCCTTTTCCTCGTCTTCAGTCACCGTGTTCCCCTCCAGGTCCAGTCGGGAGTGCAGGTTCTTCTTGCCCTTCTTTTTGGCATTAACATATTTGTAAAAATGCTTTTTATTGTCCTTGACAGAGGTGGCCAGCCTCAGTTCCAACTGGGCCTTTGCCTCTCTAACTTTTTCCTACATAATCTAACATTCCTAACATACCTCGAGAAGCCTTCCCCTCCTTCCAAAGGTGATACAGCCTCTTTTTTTCCCTTAGTTCCTCCAGGAGCTGCTTGCTCATCCCAGGCCGTCGCCTTCTTGCTGGCTCATCTTTCGGCAGATGGGAACTGCCAGTGGGAACCACCAGATGGAACAAGTGCTGTCATTCTTCTGAGCATCATCCACAAGCAACAACAGGCTGAGTACCACACATACTATGAGCCCTTTGCAACACTTTCAGCAGAGGCAATTTTATGATTGTAGCAGTGTTGACATTTCAGCTTTTGTGGCAAGATATTTGAAACAGTGCTGCTAGACTCAAATTCAAGCCCTAAAGCCTTAGTTTGAGATTTCAGTTATTTTTCTTTTTGAGAACCATAGGCTAATTCTTCTAACAAATTTAAACAGAAATTGTGAAGTGAAACATGACACCCTTGAAAATATTCATAGAATCACAGAATCATAGAATCAATAAGGTTGGAAAAGACCTCAAAGATCATCAAGTCCAACCTGTCACCCAACACCTCATGACTACTAAACCATGGCACCAAGTGCCATGTCCAGTCCCCTCTTGAACACCTCCAGGGATGGTGACTCCACACCTCCCAGGCAGCACATTCCAATAGCTAACAACTCTCTCTGTGAAGAACTTTCTCTCACCTTGAGCCGTAAACCTCCCTTGGTGCAGTTTGAGACTGTGTCCTCTTGTTCTGGTGCTGGTTGCCTGGGAGAAGAGACCAACCCTTACCTGGCACAACCTACCTTCAGGGAATGTAGAGAGCAATAAGGTCTCCCTGAGCCTCCTCATCTCCAGGCTAAACAACCCAGCTCCCTCAGTGTCTCCTCACAGGGCTTGTGCTCAAGGCCTCTCCCCAGCCTTGTTGCCCTTATCTGGACACCTTCAAGAGTCTTCATGTCCTTCTTAAATTGAGGGGCCCAGAACTGGACACAGGACTCAAGTGTGGCCTAAGCAGTGCTGAGTACACGGGCAGAATGACTTCCCTGCCCTGGTGGCACACACTATTCTGATGCAGGCCAGGAAGCCATTTGCCTTCTTTGCCACCTGGGCACACTGCTGGCTCGTGTTTAGGTGGCTGTCAACCAGTACCCCAGGTCCCTTTCTTTTTGGCTACTCTCCAGACACTCCCACCCAGCCTGTATCACTGCATGGGGTTGTTGTGGCCAAAGTGCAACACTGGCACTTGGACTTCTTGAATGCCATCATGTTGGACTCTGCCCATCTGTCCAGCTGGTCAAGGTCCTCTGCAGAGCCCTTCTACCCTCTAACAGATCAACAGTTGCTCCCAACTTGGTGTCATCTGCAAATTTACTGATGACAGACTCAATCCCTCATCCAGATCATCAACAAAGATATGAACAGGATGGGGCCCAGCACTGATCCCTGAGGGACACCACTAGTGACTGGCCTCCAGGTTGTTGACCTGATACAGGTGGGACAACTTTGAGCTCTGAAGTTAAAGGAGGGTTCCTGAAGGACTGGCAAGATAAAATCACTTAGGGGACAAAAGATGGCAAAATGAAAGTAGAGCAACCAAAGCTTTAAATGACCTCAAGAAATAGTAAATATTTGAGAAGGCTTGAGATTAATTTCTCAGCAAAATGGATCCAGACAATAAAAGAGAAGGCACAAGTTAGAATAGCAGCACTGCTGGCAGGGCTGCATTTCCCTCAACAAACTGGGTTTCAGATCTGAGCAGTGTTTGGACATATGCATGAGTCAGCAGGTCCTCTCTTCTACACCAGTGTAGGTAAAAGCTAAAGCTGCATGACATGGAGAGCATGGTGAGAGCCCACAAGCCAGGCCACTGTGCACTGTCAGCCTCTGGTGGGCACATTCTCTTTCCTGGAGAAACTCAGGTGCTCTGAGTCTTTTGATGTAGCCTCAGATTTTTGATCCTAGGTTATGTGCCAGCTATGGATGCAGGCAAAACCTGGAAGTATGGAAGTGTCTAGTCATGAGAAATGACCTCTGGCTCGGGTTTTTCGTTATGTCTGTGTGCATTTGGGATTGTTTGTTTGCTTTTATAATGTTCCTTATTTCTTGTATATATATTCCAGTTTAGATTTGTTTGTTTGTTTATTTTTTTGTTGTTGCTGTTGATGTTGTAGTTTTTAAGTAACAGCCTAGTTGTTTATAGTTCCTTTCTTTATCTTTACCTGCAAGCCAATCTCTCTGTCAGACCAGAGTGAGACACAACTTGTACCAGACAAGAACATGCTAATATGGAGGGCTGGAGTGGTCTAACTATCCGTTGTGAATAAGCAGGCTATAAATCACACTGTCATTGTTAAGACACAATAGAGGGAACAAGGGAACATGTACTCATGTCAGCTATACCTTTCCTTTTAACAAAAGTGACATAGAAATGTCCCATCTTGAAGAATCCAGAAGAGGCCATGAAATTAGGCAATGCTCCCCTGGCTTCCTGAGAGACCTAATAACCCATGTATGTAAGGACAACCTGAAAAGCAGGCATATGTGCAACCTGAAAAACAGGCATATATGTTATGAGCTGAAAATGGGGAGCAGCTGCTGGGAAAGTTTGCAAATTATACTGCTCCACAAAAGGTATTCCTGTGTGTCTGCTTCAAGGGACATCAAGAAGAGCTTCATCTGTAAAATGTAGTTTAGAGGGCCATCCCCATTACTTGTCATCTAAGGAGGGAAGACTGAGAGTGAAAGAGAACTGCATAATGAAAAAGCTGCAGAAGGAAGTATTATCACACTGTTATAGTGGACTCTTGTTTAAATTTGGGAAACAAGTGTATTTTAAAAGCATGACCTCTGCTTATGAAACTGATCGAATTGAGATGAGTTTTTCTCCTTTTAAAGCAAAAATGGTCATGTCCACAGCAAAAGTTGCTTAGGTTTAAAAGATTTAAGACATTGTATGGTACAGAATCACAGAATCACCAAGGTTGGAAGAGACTTCAAAGATCAAGTCCAACCTGTCACCACAGACCTCATGACTAAACCATGGCACAAGTGCCACGTCAAATCCCCTCTTAAACACCTGCAGGGATGGTGACTCCATCACTCCCTGGGCAGCTCATTCCAATGGTGAACGACTCTCTCAGTGAAGAACTTTCTCCTCACCTTGAGCCTAAACTTCCCCTGGCACAGCTTGAGACTGTGTCCCTTGTTCTGGCGCTAGTTTCTTGAGAGAAGAGACAACTCCCTCCTGGCTACAACCACCCTTCAGGTAGTTGTAGAGAGCAATGAGGTCTCCCCTGAGCCTCCTCTTCTCCAGGCTAAACAACCCCAGCTCCCTCAGACTCTCCCCATAGGGCTTGTGCTCAAGGCCTCTCCCCAGCCTTGTTGCCCTTCTCTGGACATGTTCAAGCATCTCAATGTCCTTCGTAAACTGAGGTACCTGGCATCTCTGTTATGTTCTGCTGCACTTGACTCAAGAAGGTTTTCATTATTTGCTAGAACAGGCTGTAGCAAAAAAAAGTTTACAATACATCATGTGAAGGTCAGCTTCAGTGACTAAAATGAGGAAAATAATGCAAAAAGGATAAGAAGAAGAATGCTTATTTCCCTCCAAGTGGAATTCTGTCCAAAACAGTAGCAACAATAAAAACAGTGAGTTAAAAAGATGATTTATAGTAATAAAAAGTATTTCTAGTAATAAGGAATGACTATAACAAGAGGTAGATAATGTAGTTGCTAATGTTTGCTTTGGACATTGGACAGTGTCTAGTAGTCCCATTCAAGTACAGGATCTCAGGGGATTTCAATTTTAATATGCAGGATGTGCTTTCCTGATGTCTTACATCATTTCAGTGCTACAATGAAGAGAATTTTCCTCTCCTTCTTGAGAAAAATGTATAGCATGCCAGTGTTTTGTGTCTTACTATTTTCCTTGATTTCATACAACTTTCAAATATTTTTCCTTTCCTGATTTCTCCTGCATCTCCAAATCTTCTCCTGCATCTTCCAAATTCTTGACAAAAAGTTCATATCAGTATTGCAATAATGTGGCATTGAGTGCACCCTCAGCAAGTTTGCTGATGACACCAAGCTCTGTGGTGCAGTAGACACACTGGAGGGGAGAGGTCCATCCAGAGTGTCTTGACAGGCTGGAGAGGTGGGCCCATGACAACCTCGTGAGGTCTACAAGGCCAAATGCAAGGTCCTGTATCCGGGTTGGGGCAATCCCAAGCACGGGCAGGGACTGGCTGAGAGCAGCCCTGAAGAAAAGGACTTGGGGGTGCTGGTGGATGAGAAGCTCAACATGAGCCATCAGTGTGCACTTGCAGCCACAAAGGCCATCACATCCTGGGATGCATCAAGAGAAGCAGAGCCAGCAGGTTGAGGGAGGTGATTCTCACCCTCTACTCTGCTCAGGTGAGACCTCACCTGGAGTACTGCATCCAGTTCTGGAGCCCTTATTACAGGAAGTATCTGGACATGCTGGAATGTGTCCAGAGAAGGGCCGTGAGGATGATCAGAGTGCTGGAGCATCTCTCCTATGAAGACAGACTGAGGAATTGGGGCTGTTCAGTCTGGACTCTGAGGACACCTTATTGTGGTCTTCCAGTATGTGAAAGGGCCTACAAGAAAGCTGGGAGGGACTTTTCAGGGTGTCAGATAATGATAGGACTAAGGGGAATGAAGAAAAACAGAAATGGGTAGATTCAGATTGGATGTTAGGAAGAGTGAAGAAGCTCCCATGGAGGTGGTGGAAGCCTTATCCTGGAGACTTTTAAGGCCAGGCTGGATGTGGCTCTGAGCAGCCTAATGTAGTGTGAGGCGTCCCTGCCCGTGGCAGGGGAGTTGGAACTAGATGATCCTGAGGTCCCTTCCAACCCTAACAATTCTATGATTCTATAATTTAGTGCCAACATATGACAATTTTTGTGAAAATGCCTTTAAATATGGAAGACACAGCCATATGAACAGTTTAAAATCACTGCTATTTTGCTCTGATTTTCTGCTTCTATATCTGTTGCTGATATCTGTGGTATCACTTTCTGAATTACTTCAGTGACCAGCCTGCCTTTTAGAAATGAAATGAATGAAATTCTGAATGGAAATGCCTGACAACAAGAACCCCCTTACCCAACAACATGATCTCTCTGCTTTACATACCTTTTTGTACTGATTGGTAAAGTTTCATTTGCTCTTGCAGTCCCTCTCACCCACATTGCACTTGGCTGCTGCCCACCAGTGGTGCATTGTAGGGAATACATGAAAAAGAGAGAGCAAAATCTTATAGATATTTTTATTACATTACTAGAAGTAACATCTGTCAAGGTTAAGATACAGTTAGCTCTGTGTCAGAGAAAAAGAATAGGGTATATATTTACAGCTATATCCAGCACAGAATTTCTACAGCATTTTGCTATGCTGATTATTAATTTTCCTTCAGCAAAGATAACTTAGTGTTACTAAGTATTTGCTCCTCATGCAAAAAGCTTATTTGCTGCTTTTTCTTTTCCACATTGTTAATATGGCAATGATGTACATATTTCACTGGGTTGCTGAGCTACTCCATTGCTTGTCTAGAAGAACTGAATACTTACGTGCTGCTTAAATGTTGGAAGTCATCATACTTTTATATTTAGGTAAATGTTTTAATACTGAGGAGACTAAGATTCTTAAACCCTATAAACAGATGATTTAGTAGCTCTGTATATAATTGTGATAATAACCAGGGACCAAATTATCTGGAAAGTAAAACATTAAGCAATAAAAAGGCATATAAACTTTTAACTATGCAAATATACATAACCCTGGACTTCCACAGGGCTAACTTACACTCTTCAAAGATCTGCTTGTGGGAATCCATGGGCTAAGACTCTGGAGAGTAAAGATGCCCAAGACAGTTGGTCAGCTTTTAAATGCCCAAGATAGGTGTTTCCCCAAGTAAAAAATCAGGTAGATGTGCCAGGAGACCTTCATGGATGAGTAAGGAGCTTCTGAAGGAAATCACATGGAAGAAAGATACTTATAGTTCATGGAAGAAGTCACTTGAGAAAATGATAGAGAATTGTCAAGGCAACAAGGAAGGCCAAAGCCCTCTTAGAACTAAAACTGGCAATGGAAGTGAAAGAGAACAAGAAGGGCTTCTTCAAATATATCAGTAGTAAAAGGAACAATAGTGAAGGTGGGCCCACTGTTGAATGAGGAGGCAGCCCTGATTACTGAGGATGCAGAGAAGGCAGAATTGCTGAATGCCTTCTTTGCTTCAGTCTTTACTCCTAAAACCAGCCCCTGTGAACTCCAGACACTGGATGAAGGAGAGAAAGCCTGGAATAGGGAAGAATCTCCACTAATCAATGAAGGCTGGGTTAGGGATCAGTACACAAATTGAATATACACAACTCCACAGGCCATGATGAGATGCACCCAGGGGTGTGAGAGACTTGGCTGATGTAGTCGCTCTATGACTGAGGACTGGAGTAAAACCAGTCCAGTCTTCAAAAGGGCAAGAAAGAGGTTCCAGAAAACTATAGATCACTCAGCCTCACCTCCATCCCTGGAAAAGCATGGAGTGCCTCATTCTGGAGGTCATCTCTAGGTACATGGAAGAGAAGAAAGTTATCAGGAGTGGTCAGCATGGATTTACCAATCATGCTTGACTATCTGATAGTCTATGATGTTGTAGCTGAATGGGTAGATGCAGGGAGACCAGGGATGTAGTCTACCTTGACCTTAACAAGGCTTTTACACTGTCTCACATAACATCCTTGCGAGCAAGCTCAGGAAGGTGGGATAGAAGAACAGAGTGAGATGGATTAGGAACTGGTTACACAATAGAGTGTGAAAAGTGGTGGTCAATGGTGCCAAATCCAGCTGGAGACCCCCAGGGATTAGTGCTGAGTCCACTCCTGCTCAACATCTTATCAATGACTTGTTGATGGGACAGTGTCTTTTCAGCAAGTTTGATGAGAAAACTGGGAGGATTGGCTGATACTCTTGAGCGCTGTGCAAGACTTGAGAGACTGAGAACTGGGCAGAGAGGAAACCTAATTAGATTCAACAAGGATAAGTGCAGAGTCCTGCATCTGGGAAGGAATAATAAACTGTACCAGTACAGGTTAGGAGCTGTTCATGGAGAAGGACCTGAGAGTCCTGATGGACAAAAGGTTCTGCATGGGATAACAATGAATCCTTGTGGCCAAGAGGCCAACGGGATCCTGGGGTGCATTATGAGGAGTGTGTCCAGCAGATGTGGGAGGTTCTCCTCCCCCTCTACTCTGCTCTGATGAGGCCCCACTGGAATATTGCATCCAGTTCTGGTCTCCCCAGTTCAGGAGGGAAAGGGATCTACTTGAGAGAATCCAATGGAGGACTGCAAGGATGGTTAAGGGACTGGAGCATGTGCCTTGTGGGGAAAGGCTAAGAGCCTGGGGTTGTTTAGTATAGAGAGGAGAAGACTGAGAGGGGATCTAATAAATGTGTATAATATATGAGGGCTGGGTGTCACTTGTGCCCCAGGATAGGACAAGGGGCAATGGGGTGTAAACTACATCACAGGAAGTTCCACCTCAACATGAGGAAGAACTTCATACTGTAAGGGTCACAGAGCACTGGAACAGGCTCCAAAGAGAGGTTGTGGAGTTTCCTTCTCTGGAGACTTCAAGACCCATCTGGATAAATTCCTGTGTGACCTGTGCTAAAGTATGTGGTCTGCTCGGCAGGAGGGGTGGACAGAGATCCTTCCAACCATAACATCCCATGATCCCATGATAAGTCATGTTGAAATATATATTTTTTATTAATGTATGCAGAGAAAGAAAAAACAAACTTCTCTGCTTTTCCTATGCATTTTTACAGTCTTGAGATATGCATGGAAAATCACAATACCTTCTCTTTGGAGGAGCATGGATAAGGCTTGACTTTGTACTGTACTGCAATACAAGCAATGATTTCCACAATTCCTTCTATGAAGGATTTGAATAGAAGCAGACAGAAAGCATTTATTCTCAAGAAATCAGAAGCATTTACACTTTGCAATGGCTTTTGAGTGTCTAATTCTATCCACTGCTTTATACCGAGAACTTTCTAGCACATATCATGTCTGATTTGTCCTTTCTGTGGCATATGGTGTGCAATGTTTTCTTTTGACTGAACTTTATTTGTTTCAGTTTGATTTGGTAAGATATCCATGCCTTGGTGCTTGTTATCTCCAAAAACAATGTAAAGAAAGCCTAACTTCAGGGATGAAAGATAGTGACATTTATGCTGGTGCATACTCCTATGGAAGCCATTCTTTGTCTATTAAAAAATGTTATTTAAAGGTTCTATATTTTTCTTTATGAATACCAATAGAGCTATGGTAACATAGAATCATCACAGAATCATTGAATGCATGGGGTGGAAGGGACCCTGAAGGTCATCTTGTCCAACACCTCTGCAGTGAGGAGGGTCATCTTTAACTAGATCAGGTTGCTTAGGGCCACATCAAGCTGACCTGAATGTCCCTAGGGATGAGGCCTGCATCACCTCTGTGAGCAATGTGTTCCAGTATTTCACTACCTCATTGTAAAGAATTTCCTTCTTATGTCCTGCCTAAAATCTACCTGCTCTAGTTTAAAACATTGCCTCCTGTCCTGTTGCTACAAATCCTTGTAAACAGCCCTCCTCAGCTTTCTTGTAGATTCCCTTAAGTATTGAAATGTAACTCAGCATGGACTAAGTACAGACTGAATGGAGGAAGAGTAAATTACATATGCTCAACCAAAGGAAACAATGTAATAAACACCAGCTCCCAAAGTGATTTTTTCCTAATCATCAAGTTTACCTGATTTCATTTTGGTTCAGCCCTTAAGCTGCTCTTCATTCATAAGCTGTTTTCTCCAAACAACAGTCCATCAAGGCACTGAAGAAGGAGGCAAAAGATTGCACCATGTAAATGATGCTTCCTGTGAGACCTGTTGTCTGAGCATTTCTTGCAGCGGCAAGCATGTACCAAATGGATGCAGAGAAAGAATGTGGGATTGATAAATGAGGGAGTGAGTCACAAGGGGTGTTTTCCCATAACTTTTTTGGATTTGTCCTTCCAGGGAAGATGCAAATCCGTCTAATTCATTCCTTCTTCAAATGAGGATGTGTGAGACACTGGCACAGGTTGCCCAGGGAGGTGGTGGAACCTCCCGGAGGTTTTTAAGGCCAGGTGGATGTGGCTGTGAGCAACATGATGTAGATGAGGCATTCCTGCCCATGGCAGGGGGAGTGTGAAATAAATGATCCTTGAGGTCCTTTCCAACCCTAAAATTCTATGATTCTATGATTCTTATTCAGCTTGCCTCCAGCACATCTGGTGGAAGCCCCATTATGTCTTGTGGTGAAGCCTCTCACTCCAGACGAGGAGTGGATGTCTTGTGCTTATGCTCTGACAGGCCCAGCAATCCTCTAACAAACCACCAGAGCTGCTTCTACTCAAAAGATGACCCAAGTCTGTGTATGCTCAAAATATAGTCTCTGCATCACCCAAGTGACCTTGCAGATGTTTTCTTTCCAGCTCCTCTATAATTTAGTCAGAAACGGAAGGGTGATGATAAAGAGTGCATAAGTTTCTCATGTATTCTTGCAACATGTGTGAAGGAGAAACCTTTTGTTCTCTGAATAAGTGTTGGTTATTTCAATGTGAGTGTCTATGCTTGTTCCGGACTATGTTCATGAGCCAGCGAGGGCAGAATTGCATTCAGAGTCTAAAGTCAATTACAGATGTCACTTTAGCCAGGACCTTTAAACTTTGAATAATACATTATACTTGACTGGTACAGGTGAAAAAGATCTGTATCATATGAGAAGGCACCTTAAATGTGTCTGTGAAGAAGGTTGACTAAAGCGGACACTTCACAGATTTCAGTGCTGTGTTCTATGGCAGGTGCACACCAGCACTACAGTGTGGATTAGGATAGCTCTGGCAGGTAATTGGAGGCTCCAAATAGGGTTTAGTAATTCCTGAAATTCCATCCCTTTATGGTTGTTTTCTTCTACAATATCAGGTTTTGCTGGAAATGCAATCTGTTATGTTTTCATTTCAACATAGATATCCTGTGATGGAGAGCAGCCTGAGGAGAAAGACTTGGGGGTGCTGGTGGATGAGAAGCTCAACATGAGCTATCAATGTGCACTGCAGCCCGGAAAGCCAATCAGATCCTGGGCTGCATCAGGAGAAGTGTGGCCGCAGGTCAAGGGAGGTGATTTCTCCCCTCTACTCAGCTCTGCTGAGACCCCAACTGGAGTACTGCCTCAGTTCTGGAGCCCCTATTCCAAGAGGGATCGGAGGTGCTGGAAGGTGTCCAGGAAGGGCCACGAGGATGATCAGAGGGCTGGAGCACCTCTCCTATGAGGACAGACTGAAGGATTGGGGCTGTTCAGTCTTGAGAAGAGAAGGCTCTGAGGTGACCTAATTGTGGCCTTCCAGTATCTGAAGGGGGCTACAAGAAGGCTGTGGGAGGGACTTCTCAGGCTCTCAGGTAGTGATAGGACTAGAGGGAATGGAATGAAGCTGGAGGTGAATAGAGATTCAGGCTAGATGTGAGGAGAAGTTCTTCACCGGACGTGGTGAAGCCTGGAATGGGTTAGCCAGGGAGGTGGTGAGGCCCGCCTGGAGTGTTTAACCCAGGCTGGATGAGGCTCTGGCCAGCCTGATCTAGTGTGGGGGTCCCTGCCCATGGCAGGGGGGTTGGAACTAGATGATCCTTGTGGTCCCTTCCAAC
>CM037636.1:11807341-11883048 GCA_015227895.2 Colaptes auratus
TACATTACACTGATCCAAAAGTTATTTTATCCTGCATTAGACTTCAAATTCCATGCATTTAAACAAGCCTAAACTGGGCCATATAATTACTACACATAATTATACATACCGTGTGGCCAAAATAAAGAAAAGTGTTTACACCTTTTTTTTTTAACTCTGCAGAATATGCTGCCAAGGCTTATAACAATAACAGATCCTTTGGGGAATAAAATATTCCTGGTAAGACAGACACACAAAAACTGCAACACGGCTTAACTTGTACAGAGCAAATAATGTGATCCGCTTCAACTCACATGTAGAAAGATCTGCCTGTTTTAGAAAGAGACGGTTTTAGGTGAAACATATATTGGGGGGAAAAAAAAAACAACCACCAGAAACAAAACCAACAAAAAAAAAACCCCAAACTGCAACTCTGTTTAGATACATTGGGACAAGAGACAAGCATATGGCTAATAGCCTTTACAGAAGATGGATAGACATGTACTGAAATCATGAATATTATTCTTTAGTTTAGACAGTCCTGTGCAGGTTCATGCACTGCTAACTCTTCAAGTAATAAAGTTTGCCAGAGCCATAGCTTTTGTAATAGCTTATTGCTCGTTCCTTTTAGACAGCTGAAATACTATTAGCAATACTATTTATATTTGCTCGTGGTCTCTATAAATGAAATGTCAAGATGGTGAATCACAACTTTTGAGTCTAAATATGAAAATGCAGCATTTTGCTTGCTGAACCTTACCAGAAGAAATTAAGCTTAACAGTATTGCTGGTAAGGAATAAAAAGGCACCAAGGAAAGTGCATGTATAAATAGTCATTGTGGGATACTGGAGGGGCTTTTTTCAGGCACATTTCTGCCCTTCCAGTGTCTACAAATACTTCAATAGACTGACAACAGTCACATTTCAGACCAAACATAAATAGCACCAACATGTTAAATGATGATAGAAAGGCAATACTTCACAGAAATATGTAGGTGTCTGTTGTACACAAAAGGCAAATAGCTGTTTTGAACTGTGAAGACTATTTAAAGGTTTAGTGTACACCTTGGATTCTGCTGCTACATAAGCACAGAGACCTAAATCCACTGCATACTGGGACTAACTGATCAAAGCAGCAGTAGTTAAATCTATCCATGGAAAATCTAAGTAGTCTTTGGATGGCAACTCTTGAATGCAGATTAGCGATTTCACTGAAGTAGTCAATCAACTGCTCTTTCTGGTTGTTAAAATGTCACCGAACGAACGCAGCAGAAAAAAAAATGATGAGCAAAAAAAAAAAATAATATCTCAAGTTGAACAAACTTGCTATTTGTAGACTGGATCACTGAATCTGCTGCAGTCAAGATCATTTCAGAGGTAGCTACAGGAATGAATCCCACAAAGGGACTAAGTTAATCATCCAATCCCAGACTGTATTGATTTTGGAACTACTTGCAATGACTATATAAATAAGCCATTTCTTTGCAACTGTATCTGGAGTCGGTCATGAACCCAAAACCTTCACAACCTGGTCCAAAGTGAATTATGCCCTGCAGAAATAAATTAATAAAACTAACACAGCTAGGTTCTCTACCAACTTATTTTCACGTTTCAGAGCTTAAAAATATAAAATCAATAATCATTTAGTCATAAGGGTAAATGAAGCGACATAACATCAAAGTTACCCTTTAGCCATTCAAGTCATTCTAGGTAATTATCTCATCAAAGGCACTGGTAATAATCCTTTCCACTCGAGACAAGCCGCCACACAGCTGCTGTATTTATCCTAGAGTAAACAAGTTTGGGAAAATATTAAAAATCAATATCTGTTTCTTCTATCAGGCCAGATGGCATCCATCATAAATCTGCCTTTGTAAAGAGTTCTTTAGGTTTAGCAGCGAGAGTGTGAAAGACAACTGAATTAACAATATAAAACTCAGGCCAGTGTAATAGGAATTGACAGCTGGATTTCCTTAAACTTACAATATTGAGGCAAGCAAAGAATCTGCTAAAATTAAACAGACATGGAAAACAATCCATTACATTAATGTGCTATCTAAAGGAAGCTTTGACTAATCTTAGACACTCTGAATAATAACATTAACTTCACAGAATCCATACTGCATAAACATGAAAGACTCCAACTGTCATTTTTTGCATTTCTGTGGTTCTTATGCCACGAAACACAGCAATCACCTCTCCTTTGAGGGTTTGCCACACAGTCTTATTGCTGTTTTAGAGTACTTACAAAAAGTTCAAAAAAAGAACGCAGTTACAACATCCTGAACACAATAATGGCGATTCTCAACCAGATTTTGTAGCAGCTGTTTAAATCACGGTTGTATGAAAAACAAATGTGCCAGTTTATCTTGGTCCTTTATGTGCAGCTAGCTTGTTGAATTCTAGTAGGCTAGTAGGCACCACCAGACAGGCAACAGCTCTCTTCAACTTTCAGCACAAACTAGGGTATCAAAGTGAAAAAAAACGCCATAAAGACTGTCATAGAAACATAGAGTTGTTAGGGTTGGAAGGGACCTCAAGGATCACCTAGTTTCAACACCCCTTGCCATGGGCAGGGACACCTCACACTAGCACAGGCTGCTCAGAGCCACATCCAGCCTGGCCTTCAAAACCTCCAGGGATGAGGCTTCTACCAGCTCCCTGGGCAACCTGTTCCTCTCTCACCACCCTCTTGGGGAAGACTTCTTCTTACATCCAATCTGAATCTACTAATTTCTATTTTGTTCCATTCCCCCCTCATCCTATCATTATCTGACAGCCTAAAAAGTCCCTCCCCAGTTTTCTTATAGGCCCCTTTCAGATACTGAAGTGCCACAATTAGGTCTCCTTGGAGCCTTCTCTTCTCCAGACTGAATAGTCCAAACTCTCTGTCCTCACAGGAGAGGTGCTCCAGCCGTCTGATCATCCTTGTGACCCTTCTTTGCATACCTTTCAGCATATCCAGGTCCTTCCTGTACTAGGGGCTCCAGAACTGGATGCAGTACTCCAGGTGGGGTCTCACCACTGTAGAGGGGGAGAATCACCTCCTCAACCTGGGCTATGCTTCTCTTGATGCAGCCCAGGATCTGATTGGCTTCTGAGCTGCAAGTGCGCACTGGTGGCTCCTGTTGAGCTTCTCATCCACCAGTCATATTTCTGTTTATATTCTGCCAAGGGATCATTTCCTAACTACAGTAGAAAAACGAGTATCAGGTATCCTTTTGTAAGCATGTGGAATTGAGTTTGTCATGCTGGAGAGGGCCCTAAACCGCTTCTTGTTCAGACTGCACTGGCTCCCTTTCACTGACATGTGAACTACTCTGTTCAGTCAGCCTCTTTTATCCTCCCCTGCTGTTTTCACTTAAACAATCTTCTGTTCCTTCAGTGCATCCAGAATGTGGGACTTCCAATCTTAGACTTCAAATGCAAGAGGCTCGGGAAAAACTTTTCCTGTCAATATCCAAGGTGACATCACTGCATGTGGCTTTTGGATGGACTCGAGAATCTATCTTCAAACAGAAACATTACTGCAAGCTACTCACAGTGTGGCTAATCACCACACCATGATACAGTTTGATGTCAACTCAATTTCAAGGTTTGAAGCCATAGGAATCTAGGTCTTTTCTGGTTCACACATGACACATTGAAGGGGCTTCAATTAGTCATTGCTGTAGCATAACTTGTGACACTATATTTAAAATTTCATCAGAAACATATGCTTTTTTAATCAATCCATCACTTATTTGCAGTCATCTGTATGTTCCTAAAGTGGATACACATTCATTTTTCTGTGTTGGAGAATGACTCAGACTCACTACAGTAATCTTTCTTATGCCTATAGAGTCCCAGAGTGTAATAATTTACAGTCTTGCCAAATCTGTGGTCAGAAGCAGATGAATTATTTTGTTGAGCTTTTTGTAGTTCCATATTTGGCTTTAGCTAATGTGACAATTTGCATATTTTCAGTTCAGTTACACCAAATGATCAACATCAGGTGATAAGGCAACATACCCTCTCTCAAGGAAACCTTAGAAAAAACATGTCTGTGCAACACTTTTAGGGGGAATAAATGAGCAAATAATCAGGGTGCCGAGGAAAGGGCTTGTGAATGAAATCTGGGGAGTGCATGGAACTAAAGGTAGGGTATGTTCATAAGACTCTCTGCAACTACCTGAAAGGAGATTGTAGCCAGGTGGGGGTTGGTCTCTTTTCCCAGGCAGCTAGCAACAGAACAAGCAGTAGAACAAGAGGGCAGTTTCAAGCTGTGCCAGGGGAAGTTTAGGCTGGAGGTGAGGAGAAAGTTCTTCACAGAAAGAGTAATTGGCCATTGGAATGTGATGCCCAGGAAGGTGGTGGAGTCACCATCCCTGGAGGTGTTCAAGAGGGGATTGGATGTGGCATTTAAAGCCATGGTTTAGTTAGTCATGAGGTATTGGGTGATAGGTTGGACTTAATGATCTTTGAGGTCTTTCCCAACCTTATTAATTCTATGATTCTAACTGGGTAAAGCTGCTAGGATAGATAAAGACCCCTTCCTCTATCTCTGTCAGTACTCCCCAACCACTGTTTCCTCTCTTAGGTACAGAACGGACAGAATGATCATGTGTCTGTTTGCCTGGAGGAGCTGCTGGTTCTCCTAGAGCAGCTTTGGTAGGGCTGTGGTAAATTCTTTGCTTTAAACTAAAAGTGTGAACTTTTCTGAATCTAAAACCTAAGGCTCATCACATATGGATGCCAGTGGTCCTGCTTGCCATAAAATTGTCTGTCTGACAGGAGCAGCAACTGTCACCCGTCCTTTAGCTTCAGATGTGTATGCCATGGTTTAACTTATTTGCAGGAGCCTGTGGCAGGCTATCAAATAAGCAAGTATCATTCCAGAGATAGGAGATTTGGAGCACTTCCAGCCTTTGAGATACTTCTCCCACTCCCATGCTACCTTCCTTCCTTCTCTCAAACATTCCCTCTTCCCTCTGATCCTGTTATTGGCTTCACAGTACAAGTGACTTTGTAGTGAAATTTGGTAGCACAATAAGTTTCAGTCAGTAGTTGAGCTGGAGGGCACAAAGAGTCTTGTGGCACGGTAACATTTTCCTACAAAATTGCACCTACAAAGGGCTCTGGGACATAGATGCACAAAGCTGTGGGAGGAGGGAATAAGCTGAAGATGCACCCAAAGAAAGCAAAAGGAAACAAATGTGGTCCTCTGAAAGAGCCTGAGTAGAGAATGTCAGGATGAGTTTGATGTTTAGCACAGATCTAGATATGTTTCTGGGAGTAGGATTTGTATATCAGAGGACTGGAATGGTGCTTTGTAGTAACCAGGTGATTTGGAACAGTGTTCTTAGGCAATTCCAGAGTCGTCGATCACAAATCAGTATGAGCATTCATTCACATAAAAGGATAGAGAAGGAAGGGGTGATTGTGCCAGAAAAGTCATAGATTTAAATTATTTTCCCTTCCTGCAGATTGTCCATGAGATAAGATGGTTATAAGATGGTACATTGAAGGTAATTATATAATGCATGACAATTCCATAATAAAGATGGTGAGATAAGCAAGTGTTATTTTCCCCTAAAACTGTAATCATTAGACCATATTATATTATGTCAATTTTGAAGACAAGGGAGTTAGGTTTTTATTGAGCAGAGACTATTTTTTATCCAAATAATGTATTATTGATGTGATCATTCCTCTGAACTTGATGGTAGGCAAATAACAGAAAGTATTTCAGTAAGTATTGTCAGTATTAAACACTTTAACAGATGAAGCAGAAAGACTAGACCAAGGTTCTTCTAAAATACAATTGCCAAAATAATATTCTTGAGTATTTTTGTTATTAGAATCATACAATCATAGAATTGTTGGGGTTGGAAGGGACCTCAAGGATCATCTAGTTCCAACACCCCCTGCCATGCCAGCGACACCTCACACTACAGCAGGCTGCTCACAGACACATCCAGCCTGGCCTTCAAAACCTCCAGGGATGCAGCTTCCACCACCTCCCTGGGCAACCTGTGCCAGTGTCTCACCACCCTCATGGGGAAGAACTTCTTCCTAACATCCAATCTGAATCTACCCATTTCCAGGTTTTTTTTTCCCGTTCCCCCTAGTCCTGTCATTGTCTGACACCCTAAAAGTCCCTCCCCAGCTTTCTTATAGGCCCCCTTAAGATACTGGAAGGCTACAATAAGGTCTCCTCGGAGCCTTCTCTTCTCCAGACTGAATAGCCCAAACTCTCTCTGTCCTCATAGGAGAGGTGCTCCAGCCTTCTCCTATATATGCTGACTTTGCTAATAACACTACTAACTCACCTGGTCATGGTAGGTATCCTCAGTTAAAAATATTTCCAGTGCTTCACTTTAGACTGCCTAAAGTCTTGGCTTTATATAGTGACTTAACAATGACTAGCCAGACTTCACTTAAAACCCCACATTCCTTGCTTTTGCTCTTAGGTTCATGTTGTTGTGTACATAAGCTTCAGCATTTGGCACAGATTAAAGAACTTTTGAGCAAAGAATAAGAAATCCACTGTAACCCACTTTAGTTTTATAGTTGAAAGCTATTGACACTTCCTTCATTTTGATTGACACAGACCGAAGTGAGATACTGACTTCCCCTGAACTTCAGAAAATGAAGACAAAATCATCTGGGCTTGATGGGAAAAAGATTCATACACTGACAATATCATGCAGCCCCCTATACACAAAGGACAAAATAGATTATTTACACAGAAACTTTCACAATCCTGCATAAAAGTTGCTATGGGCAGATGATCAAATGCCCTGAAATAAAACTCTTTCTACTCACCTAGGAACTGGAAATGAGTTAACAATGTGCTGTGGCCAGAAGAAAAAGGCTTCTAATGGGCTCAAGGCTCAGTATAACACAAGTTTGCTTTCATCACTGTAGATAGAGGCCTCTGCTGTAACTTTGTCATTTACAAGTACAGTGTCTAGTCCTGATGCAGTCATTCTGTGTTCACTCTGTGGGCAGTGGAATAAAATAAGTGTCTTTGGAGACACTAAGATAAGAATCTAAACCATGAGAACTGAACTGCCCTTATGAAGCACTTCTTTCCATTGGTTTTAAGGGCTGGCTCAAATGTAGACATAAAATTTTGTCTAAAACTCCATCAGAATCTTACCATGGGGAACTAAGATTCAGCCTAGAGATCAGCTAAATGTCTTTGTCACATCTAAGCTTAATAAGCTTTTTATCTCTATAGATAAAAAGACTGAGCTAAAGCTCAGTAAGGAAGTAATTCTCTGTGATGCCTTCTTACATAGTAGCCTATGAAAAAAGGATAATTTTATAGAACATAACTATCTCTGTAGTCACAAATATTTATTTTTACAAGCTGACTGTCCTGAGCACGAAGTTACTTGCACACTACAGGTCACAAGTTTACCAGAAGTCCTTTATGGCTTGGTAGACGAACCTGATCAAATCTGCAATCAGCAGTTCTCTTGTCAGCCTGAGATTTAAACTCCTGCCATAGCAATGTTCAAATGATGGAGCTGCTACATTGAAGAAAGTATAGTCTGGAACTGTTAGGTGGTGAGCTACACAGGAAGAATCTTTGTCATGGTGTGGTAGTTTAGGCTAGGTGCCTTCTGTTGCTACCACATAAGATACCCCTTTGGTGCGCTGGGCGTCCAGCCTGGTGAGTGGACACAGGACGCTGGGTATTTTGCACCCATAATGTCCTGCTCCCTATAAATCCATCTGCAAAGTCTCACACTTCCTCTTTCTTCCCTTGCTGCTCCCGTGGGAGATGGTCCCTATCTGGTAATGGAAGGGGAGTTATCTCAAGACCTCTTAGGCCTGGCTAGGCCTAATGCCAAGAGCAGAAGGGGGAAGGGCAATCTCAGACCTGGCCAGCTGAGACTGGCCTAACAGTGGAGGGGGGGAAGAAAGAGCCCTGAAGGTTTTGGGTGTACCCTCAGTTAGGGAGAAGGGAAATGCTGGGAGGTTTCTGGGTATGCTTTGGGATCTTCTTTTGTCACTGTGTTTGCGGTTGTCTGTAAAACACTCATTGCTTTTCCATTTAAACTTTCCATCACTTCTGCAATCCATTTGTCCGAGTCTCATTTTTTCTGCCCCGGTGGGAGGCAAGGGAGGATTTGCCTTCAAACCCGCCACACATGGCAGCCATGAAAGACCTCAGGATTTATCTGTTCCACATAATTATATTTAAATTAATGACAAATAAACAACCAACCACCACCAAAATAAAACAAACAATCCAACCAACCCCCATACAACAAACAAAACAACACAATCCTGAGCTCCAGCCCTCAGCTGGACATTATTGCTCTCAAAAATAGTTCATTCCTTGTCATTTCTTTCCTGCATTTTCATTTTTTGTGAGAAATTAGCCATTCACCTCATGCTTACATCTAATTTGTTGAAATACATATCTAGAATATATTTTTTGTGGCTCCTGTTTATCATGCAACCATCTCAGTTTCAACGGAATTCTATCATGGGGAATAGCATTGCCTGCTACAATCTACCAGCATTAATCAATCAGCCAGTGAACTAATCAAAAGCCCCCAAAAGCTGCAGTTAAAATCAGGCATCACATTTCTTGTTGCAATGAAATCTGAAGTATCTATTCCTAGATAATTCCAAGCCATTTTATCACCAGTTCCCTCGATACAGGCACTTCCTGCATCTTTTACAGGATTTCTTAATTTACTCACCTCAGAGCCCACTAAACCATGGTTAATAATTTAATAGTAAAGGTTAAATTCAATTCATGTATGCACAAAAAAGCATGTATAGGCACACTCCTAATTTTAAAATGGAAAATAAAAAATTCATACAAGCCCATAGGAGAAACTGAACCTTGCTATTTTTAGAACTTTTTTTTTTTAATGAGCACAAACTCTTTTGTTCTGTTGATAAGAATCATGAAAAATTTAACATTCCTAATTTCCACTTGTGGTGATTCTTTCATATTAGACATTTATTTACACAAATTACTGGTCTTAAATTGAATTATATACCTGAAACTCATCTGTGTGCATCGAATGATTTTAATCTTTAATAGAAATTGAGCAGCCTTTCATATGTATATTACCAAATCAGGGTATTAAAACAATATTGCTTTCAGGTGGCAGAAAAAAAATAAATGACAGTTGTTTGGTACACATATACATATATAGAATAGAATGGAATAGAATAGAATAGAATAGAATAGAATAGAATAGACCAGGTTGGAAGAGACCTTCAACATCATCACGTCCAACCTATCAACCAATCCAACCCACCTAAACAACTAAACCATGGCACCAAGCACCCCATCAAGTCTTCTCCTGAGCACCTCCAATGATGGTGACTCCACCACCTCCACAGGCAGCCCATTCCAGTGGGCAATCACTCTCTCTGTATAGAACTTCTTCCTAAGATCCAGCCTAAACCTCCTCTGGTGCAGCCTGAGACTGTGTCCTCTTGTTCTGGTGCTGGCTGCCTGGGAAAAGAGACCAACAATATATAATCTATAACTTTACTTGTGGTGACTTGGTGGAGTCGATGACCTTTGAGGTCTCTTCCAACCTTGGTGATACTGTGATACTGTGAAATTCTGTTTCAGCACAGACATTTAGAAAAATCTTACAGTTCCTTATATTATTATTTTAGTTAAGATTGTTGTCCACAGTCCATTACGTTGTAAACAAGAACCGCTTCCTTTGCTGTCTATAGCCAAAACTGGGTGTGTTAGGACTGATTTTGCTGGACTTCTGCATCGGGAGAACACTCAGCAACTTGAAATAGTCTGAAAGTTTTGTATGCTATAACAGGACTAAATAAAAAGTTTTTATCTTTTGCTTGAAGCACAGATTGGGAATGCAATAGCAATTTGGTCATCAGTTACCCCACAATATACCAAACCCTTAGTGAGGAATAGCTAAATTCATCACGGTAAAACTAGAAATCATAAAATCATAGAATCAACCAGGTTGGAAAAGACTTCAGAGATCATCAAGTCCAACCTTTTACCTAACACCTCATGACTTACTAAACCATTTCTTCCAGTGCCATATCCAAACCTTTTTTTGAACACATCCAATAACAAAACCAGAATATATATAAATGTCCTGGTTGAAAGATCTTGACAGCTCCAACATCCAAGGAGATAGTTAGTTCTTAAAATAGTCTCTTTTTTCCCCCCAGTTGTCATAATGATCAACACATTAGCTAGGCTGAGCATGGACCTCACAAATACAATCATATATTAGATAAAATGTTTGGCTGTGACTGGGAGTTAGGCACTTGAAAAATGGGGGCTGATGTCTCCTAGAACTTAAAGCTGCTCAGGTTTGATCTGACAGTCCTAGCTCAGAGATGAGAAGAAATAGAACTCTTTCAGTGAACAGAAATGTTATTTTCTTCTTCTAGGTTTTGTAAAATTGCTCTTATAATCTATGCTTTCAGCCTCTGTTACAGTGACTAGCTCTTGTCTTTTCTCCAACTTTTACATCTGTAACTCATTTTGGTTTATCTGCAACATCTGAAGTGGGTGCCAAGATAATTAGAGTAAATTAATTTCTGGCTGAAGCTGATTTACCTTGCTTCAGTGTGCATTAGCAATACAGGGTGTTTTTGGTTTTTTTTTTGCAGTAAATCACAAGCACCTGCATTCCACAAGAAATATTTTCTGTTGTTGTCTATGGTTAGTTAGATAATATTTTGGTAATGGGTATTTGAGCTCCATGGAGCTCAGAAATATTATGACATCTTAATAGACTTTATAAACATCTTTCAGAGCTCTGCCACAGGGTTTATGGTAATTGAAACATGCAACTTCCATAGTGCTGGTCCAAAAAAAATTGTAAACTTCTCAGGTTTGGGAATTTACTACCTCATGTGTTCATGAGACTAAGAAGCAAGTATCTTTTTGCAAGTGACTTATCTTTAAAAACACACTTAGTATTGTTTTGAAGCTCTATACACCAAACAAGTTGGTTCAAGGAGTGACACACACATAGTTTACATAGTTTACAAAGCCCTTAAATCAAATAGCTCTGATTCCAGGAATCTAAAAGTTAGTTAGTAACTGTTTAAATATTTGCAAACATAGTTGGAGGTTTGATAGAGTTCGCCAAAGGAAGAAGATGTTTTTAAAGGGACAAAACACTGTTCATTCAGTTAAATGTCGAAGTTATTTATAAATTAGAGAATGTTCATGTTTGCACATTAATCATTCTGGTATTTTGAAAGTGCTGAACATAGCTAAAGAAAAGCATTATCCTCTTTGCTACAATAATGTTTTTAGAGTTCTTTTTCATACTTTACTTTTAGGTAAACACACCACTAACATATGTAGTAGTCCTGATAAAATAACCACCGATGCCAGAACTCATCTACCTTCACCACAAAGGGTTCAGAAGAGAACTACACCAATAAGTCCTAGTCTAGAAAGCTATATGAAGGGACAGATTAGAGGAATTCAATCCATTTTATTTATCTAAGACAAAGTTACTAATTTCTGCGTTGTGTGTGTAGCTGAAGAGGACATTTCTGATGAAGAGTCTTCTGTGTATCTTGAAAGGTATGACAGGAACTTTTGGCTGGAGGGAGAAGTGAAATCAATTCAAAATGTATGTTTTTAATGGTGAGGAGTGTTGTTTGTCAGCACAATTTGTTGATTCTAGTGATGGCTTCTGTATTACTTGAAGTCTTGTTTTGAATAGGATAGGATAGGATAGGATAGGATAGGATAGGATAGGATAGGATAGGATAGGATAGGATAGAATAGAATAAACTAGGTAGGAAGAGACCTTCAAGATCATCACGTCCAAGCTATCATCCAACACCATATAATCAACTAAACCATGAACCAAGCACCTTATCAAGTCTCCTCCTAAACACCTCCAGTGATGGTGACTCCACCACCTCCCCAGGCAGCACATTCCAATGGGCAATCACTCTCTCTGTGAAGAATTTCTTCCTAACATCCAGTCTGAACCTCCCCTGGCACAGCTTGAGACTGTGTCCTCTTGTTCTGGTGCTGGTTGCCTGGGAGAAGATACCAACGCCCGCCTGTCTACAACCTCCCCTCAGGTAGTTGCAGAGAGCAAGTCTTTAAATAAAATAAGTGATTGTATAAAAGACACATTCTGATTGAATCAGGATAGGTGGAATTTTGTTATTCAGGAAAATAAAACTGGACTGTTGTAATAGCAAGCCCTGATCTTCAAATTCCCTTCCTGGTTTTTGTTTTGTTTTGTTTTGTTGAGGTAGCCTGAGGCTTAGGTTTCATTTGGTGCAATGAATGATGAGGTCTGCAACTCCAGAGGGGTATCTAGATGATTGTGTACAAACCCAAGAAATTTGAAGAATATGAACTTACTCTTTTCTAGAATTGATTATAGCATGAAAATGAAGAAAGGCAAGTCTGATGGCTAAGACAGTTTCTAGGGATATTTTGTTGTATATACTGCTGACAGTCCTTGAGCAAGGGTTCTTCTGCACTAAAGAGATGGAAAGAAATAGTTTTTGAAACTTACTATGCATCCCAGAAACTACTGCTTTGCTGCATTTGCAGAGTGACCAGAGCCAACATGTGCAAAGACATCTGAACCACTGCTGCATTCCATTTAGATCAAGTTGGCTGCAGCAGGTTTACCACAAGCATAATCCATTTTCCCCAGTGTCTGAGGACCTGGAAAAGTGTGCTGACATATAACTGACATGGATTGCTATCATGCATCACCTTTGTGGCAAACTGGGGATCACAGCTGCTTAGATAATGCCCTGAAAGCTGTTATTTAAGATAAAGCTCAGTGAGGCCTACTAAAAATGTGCAATAGGCTAGGTTCTGGGTCCCTGGTGTACCCTTGAATTCAAAGCTCTTTGGGACCAGTTTGGGACAACAGCTGCTGTGTAGCAGTGTCATATGTGGCTTTGGAGCAGATTAATGATTTCTCTCTCTCAGCTGCTATCTTACTACTGACTCTATTCAATGTACATAGTCAATCTACAAGAGCTAGAATGTCCAGAGCATAAGAAGAAATTCAAAGCAAAGTTCTGGGACAGTAAGTCAGATTGTCACAGATTTCGTTGTGTGGAATGGTTTAGTGTAAACACATAAGAATTTGAAAGGAATGGTGACCTTCCTAATGTTTTGTGGGCAGAAAAGTAAGACCTATTCCAATATGAACACCCTTTGCCATGCCATTTTCTTCCTTCAAAGATACACTGATACAATGAGTGGGATTGCTTTTTTGGGACATCAGACTCTGCTTTGCTGATATTTGCACTAAGTTCCCAGGATTTGCAGGGATCATTGAGCTGATCATCCACAGAAACCCAGTCACAGGTGGCTGCCTTTCCTTCCCTGTGTGTTTCTGTAACTTCATGAAATCCTCTCTAAATGGGATGGTTTGACTTGTGCAATGACCATTATCATGACTATGTGCTTAAGAATCTTGCACAGCATTTTCATCCAGTAATATAAACAATGATAAATAGAGTATGATCTATATCCTATCTTTGCTAAAACGTATTGTTTGTTAACAGCAGGCTGTCAGAGAGCTGGTTAAAAGATTTCGAAGAGGGAAGTAAAAGATATCAAATACTTTATATAAAGTTTCTTTTTTGTCCTTTTCTCTGTGGTTGTGATCAAAGAAAAGTGGTACATTTTTGAGGCATAAGTGACCTTTGCAGAAGTTACTCTTTCTTGGTTAGTACTATGTTATGTAACTTGTTTTGTTTAACCTAATTTACTTTTATTTTAAGTAACTTTGACTAATCTGTCATTCCCATTCTCACACCTGGTGCAGTAGAGATGTATCAGCTTGTTAATATATTACTTCAGGCAGATAAAAAAACAGTCAGTCAGGCCTTGTTATAATGTATTCAGAGGTGAAGGAATATTGATGCCCATATCAGAGTGAATGACAATACTTTACAGAACTTGGCGGTTGTTGTTCAATATCGATGATATTACTGGCAAGCAAACTAAAACCAGAGTCTCACTGGCAAGTGCAGCAAAAGATAGAGCAAGCTTTTGTTTACTTTCTCTTAGTATTCTCAAAATATTTCTCAAAATATTTTCCCAGACCTTCCACACTTGAAAGAAGTTCCTCTTTATGTGCCCAGAAATTCTAGTTTACTGCAATAACATATTACTTCTGCTGATGCAGTGTTTGGAGAAGCTTTTCAAAATATCTACTGCTTTTTCTAAATGAAGTTTTGAATGCTAGCACTGTAAGTGGCCTCAGCTGAGATACAGTGACTTCACTGATTCTGACATCTGTGACCAGAAGTATAATACTTCATTTAGTAGTCAAACAGCACATGCTATTAGTCACAGTACAAAGCGCAGAGGAAAGTGGAGCATCATGACAGTGGCATAGTGTGATGAGCACATGAGGATATAGAATAAGGGAGAGAGGCCGTTGGAAATAAACCATCCTGATCACTTTCCTGAAGCATCAGGCCATAGAGATGCCTTAATTCACCCACATTACTCTAAGTACATAAATCATAACCACTTTCACTAGCAGCTTAGGCCACCTAAGAGCCAACGTTTTCTTCCCTGTTTCTGAGTATGCTTCTCTGCCCACACAAGAGTTTGTGTGCCTGTACAATGTGAAATGGATTGAGAAGCTGCTCTGGCTGTTAATTATGCATTGAGTCCTGATCTGGTTTGCCATGAACTTTTGTCTGTTCAGACCATCCTCTGTTGGCTGCATCAGTTATATATCCAACACACCTGACAAACATGTGGCTCAGAGACTGGTGCCTCTGTTGGAATTCTGGGTTCTTTTCTTTGACCATGAGGAGGTTTACATGGCACCTCGCCTGCTGGCAGCAAATGGAGTACACCTTTCTCAAAGGTATAAAAGGCTCCTTGCACAGGAGGTGGTGTGGCTTGTTGAAAGGGATTTAAACTAGGCTCAAAGAGGGAAGGGGATAAAACCAGGCTCACTAGAGAAGAGCCTAAGGACAGCCTTCAATCTGCTATCCCACTTGAGGTGAATAATCATGGTACAAGTGAGAATAAAAAAACAGGGCTCACTAATAGGTTAGTAACCACAGAAGTGACTGGGAATGAACAGATTACAAGAGTGAAAACTAATGGCTTAAATCTCTCTCTGAAATGATTATATACCAATGCACAGAGTATGGCAGGAGGAGTTGGAGATCTGAGTTAGGCTGCATGACTATGATATAATTGCAATCACTGAAACATGGTGTGAGACAGCTCTCATGACTGGAATCTTGTCAGGGATGGCTATGTACTCTTTAGAAAAGACAGACCAATGAGGCAAGGCAGTGGGGTCGCTCTCTATGTGGGGGGGAGAGAAATGGAACAGATTGAAAGCTTGTGGGTAAGAATTAAGGGACATGAAAAGAGGGATGAAACTTGTGGGTTTCTGCTATAGACCACCAAACCAAGAAGAAGATAGATGTTGATGAGGCCTTCTAAAGTCAGCTGGAGGTAGCCTCTAGAATGCACTCCTTGGTACTCATGGGTGACTTCAATCACCATGATAGTTGCTGGGAAGCCCACACAGTTAGGCACATTCAATCCGAAAGACTCTCGCAGAGTATCAATGATAACTTCTTGTTGCAGGTAGCAGAGGAGCCAACAAGGAGAGATGCACTGCTGGCCCTTGTATTAACTAATAAAGAAGGACTGGTTGGGGGCATTAAGTTTGGGAACAGTCTTGGTGACAGTGACCATGACATGGTGGAGTTTAATATTATACAAGGTAGAAGCAGAGCAATTAGTAGGATTACAATGCTGGACTTCTGCAGGGCTAACTATACTCTTCAAAGATCTGTAGCACAGGAGGTCCCACCTCAGTATGAGGAAGAACTCTACCTTATGGGTCACAGAGCATGGGAACAGGCTCCCCACAGGGGTGTGGAGTCTCCTCTAGAGACTATCAAGACCTCTCTGGATGCTTTCCTGGGCAACCTATGCTAGATTATATGGTCCTGCTCTGGCAGGGAAGTTGGAGTAGAATATCTCCAGAGGTCCCTTCCAACCCCTAACACCCTGTGATGCTGTGATCCTGTGATATGCTACAGTTACCTTAGCAAAAGCAGACACAGCAGCAGAAGCCCTTGGTTACCCCCCTTCCAAGCACACAACAATCAGACCAGCAGAAAAGACCAACACACCTTAAAAGTAAAAACAGAAGCAGCAAACAGAAACAGGAAGCTTCTGATGTTACAATCCGAACTCCAAGCCCCATGATACTTTGCCCCAGCCAGCACTTTCATTTTAAAGCTGGCATGACATCAGCATGGTATTGAATACTGATTAGCAGATTTAAGTCAGCCTATGGCATTCTGTCAAGGTGAGACAAGATATTTGCATTGTAGTTGATTCTACACCACAGTTAAGAAAAGACTCTGATTCCTGGCTGGATAAGAACTTACACTTCAATAAAATAATTTCACACTTATTAATCTGCAGTCTTTTGTTTCAAAATTAAACTTTCAAATTTGTGTATTTTCCTTTTCCTAAATTTTAACAATAGTTATCAGAAAAAAAAAAACTGAAAGTTTGCTGTTGGTATTACATACATTTATACTGACTTCATTCATGGCCAAACATTTCTAATTTGGTGGTTTAAAAGTGTCAGAAATTTTAAATTCACTGTTCAGTGATTCCTTGTCCATGCTAACAACTTTTGGATTTTGTCTGGGTTTTATTACCCCTCTCTATTATATTCCAAAAGTCATGGCAGACTGGGGCAGTCCCCACAGACTGGAAAAGGGGAAACGTTACTCCCATTTTCAAAAAGGGTAAGAAGGAGGAACCAGGGAACTACAGGCCGGTCAGTCTCACCTCTGTGCCCGGAAAGATCATGGAGCAGATCTTCCTGGAGGCACTACTGACTCAGAAGAGTAGTGAAGAGGTGATTTGGAACAGTCAGCATGGCTATGCCAAGGGCAAATCCTGCCTGACAAACCTGGTGGCCTTCTGTGAACAGGTGACAACATTAATAGATGAGGGGCGAGCAACTGATGTCGTTTACCTGGACCTGAGCAAAGCCTTTGACACTGTCCTGCACCACATCCTGGTCTCCAAACTGGTGAAGCATGGGTTTGATGGATGGACCACTAAATGGATAAAGAACTGGCTTGATGGCCACACCCAGAGAGTGGCTGTCAATGAGTCCATGTCCCAGTGGAGGCCAGTGACAAGTGGAGTCCCTCAGGGACCAGGCCTGAGACCAGGCTTGTTCAACATCTTTGTGGGTGACATGGACAGTGGCATTGAGTGCACCCTCAGCAAGTTTGCTGATGACACCAAGCTGTGTGGTGCAGCAGACACGCTGGAGGGAAGGGATGCCATCCAGAGGGACCTTGAGAGGCTGGAGAGGTGGGCACAAGCCAACCTCATGAGCTTCAACAAGACCAAGGGCAGGGTCTTGCATCTGGGTGGAGGCAATCCCAGGCACAAATCCAGGCTGGGCAGTGACTGGCTGGAGAGCAGCCCTGAGGAGAAAGACTTGGGGGTGCTGGTGGAGGAGAAGCTCAACATGAGCTCTCAATGTGCACTTGCAGACTGGAAAGCCAATCAGATCCTGGGCTGCATCAGGAGAAGTGTGGCCAGCAGGTCAAGGGAGGGGATTCTCCCCCTCTACTCAGCCCTGGTGAGACCCCACCTGGAGTACTGCGTCCAGTTCTGGAGCCCCTATTAGAAGAGGGATCTGGAGGTGCTGGAAGGTGTCCAGAGAAGGGCCACGAGGATGATCAGAGGGCTGGAGCACCTCTCCTATGAGGACAGACTGAAAGAGTTGGGGCTGTTCAGTCTGGAGAAGAGAAGGCTCCGAGGTGACCTAATTGTGGCCTTCCAGTATCTGAAGAGGGCCTACAAGAAGGCTGGGGAGGGACTTTTCAGGCTATCAGGTAGTGATAGGACTAGGGGGAATGGAATGAAGCTGGAGGTGGGGAGATTCAGGCTAGATGTGAGGAGGAAGTTCTTCCCCATGAGAGTGGTGAAGCCCCTGGAATGGGTTGTCCAGGGAGGTGGTTGAGGCCCCATCCCTGGAAGTGTTTGAGCCCCAGGCTGGATGAGGCTCTGGCCAGCCTGCTGTAGTGTGGGGTGTCCCTGCCCATGGCAGGGGGGTTGGAAGTAGATGATCCTTGTGGTCCCTTCCAACCCTGACTGATACTACGATACTATGATGATTATTGCCTTTAATTGTCAAACAGAAAATGTAAACTTATTTATCCTAACTGATTGCAAATATCATGCTCTGAAACTTATGTAACTTCCAGTCACAATTCTGCTGAGAGCAAGGAACGAAAGTGTTGTGCTATAAACTTTATACAGTAATAAGTAATTTCTGTAAATTAATCAACTATAGATAACCCTGAATAAAAATGAAAGAGACATTTCATATGATTATAATTCCATACAACTAGCTGATTTTGAACTTGTCAAGAAACCTGAAGAGAGTCTTCTGTTCTTAGCGAGATGGTCTCAAAAAACCCCTACCAATTTGTGTTCTTCTCCAAAAGTACCAAAATGTCAGCCGTAGTTTAATGGAGGGGAAAAGAAACAGTATTTAGGAGGTTCTGCAATTGAACAAAGAGAGTACTATCTTCCTCACACCACATAAAAGTAATGTGCTGTAGGCATACTGTGAATAACAAAAGTCAGATTGAGGCAGCTTTGAATTTCTGAGCAGTAACACATCATACATACCTCTCCTCCCACCCTTAACATGCCTGATAATTTATTGGGCCACAGCAGACATGAAATCAGCTTTAACACAGTAACTGTTCAAAATATGGTTCTGAGTTTTATTTTGTTTCTTTTGTTGAGTTTCAAGCTCCATATTTTTTGAATTTGCTTTCTAATCCCTTCAAATTTCCTTGCAAACTTCTAACTAAGAGGGTGAGGCATTAATTTTTCTCTAAAAGTGAAAACTAAGTGTTTCTGTGATTACTTATGTTCACATAAGATTTCAACAGAAACATCTCAAGTCATTAACAATGGCAAAAACCAAACCAAACCAAACCCCAAACAATTATTTATCAAAGTCTCAAGTGTGACTTTTATATCACGGCTCTCATGAGTCTCCTCATGCACTTCTTGCAGAATTTAAAAGGCTTTTACTGCTGGATTTTTTTTCACCAGGTGTATCCTGTGAATTGCAATCATGTCCCAAACCAAGAAAATAAAAGAATTAAAGTACTCATGATGTCCTGTCAGCAAAAATGGAAATTCTTATTTATTTCCTTACTTGGCACTTCCATAATAGAGTTGTGTGAAACTGAAGTGATATTAGGATCCAAATCAGAGCAGTTCTAGACTGCATTTCCTGTGCTGGCAGACTCATGAGAAAAGTTACTTAAGATCAGAGAATCTGCAGTCTCTTCTAAAGACAGATATAACATTTCTGTGGTATTCTATGGTATTCTGTAGGCTCCTTCAACACTGGCAATAGAAAGCTCTCAGAGACAAGGTAGGACAGATGGTCCAGTCAGGCAAACTGCTGCATAGGAGAGGCATGGAACCAGCTGGCATTTCCAGGAAATGCAGCTTGACTATGAACTCATTTGAAGCTCAGTATTTGTCATTTCTCAGTTTGACATCCGTATAAAATGGGTTATTGCCAGTAGCTGAGAGCTATAAGATACATATCAAAGAAACAAAACAAAACAAAACAAACTCTAAATCATCAATGAATTGGTACTGCACATGCTAGTGCATGCTAGTGAATGAATATTCATAGAAGAAGCTGGGGCAAGGGCCTGGGAGTCCATCTCTTATTGTTCATGTAGTGGAGAGCATGATAGCAGCACGTGCTGCTCACTCTTCCTCCCCTTGTCCTAGTGGGTCACCTCTTCAAGTTACTCAGCCTCTCTTGAATCACTGCAAGGTCACTAGTTTGTGCTGACTACCAGAAACTGGACTTGGATGTGGAAGGCCTTTTGTTCAGGGAACTGAAGTGTAGCTAGTCAGTTCTGTTTATTGTTCACCTGATCTTGAGATGAACCAGAAACAATCTACGTTAGAAGATTTTGAAAGGATGTACCTAAGAAAGAAAGAAATATTATTAAAGAAAAAAATGTATTTATGCTGCATAGTATGTACTTCATCAATGCATCTATTTCTCAAGCTAGAAATAAAACTCCAGTCCAATTTTTCTCAGCTCTATTCAAACAGGAAAAGTGATTTCTGGTGTTAGGTGATGAGTGTTTCCAGACAGTGTGTTTATCTGTAGCACAAATAGAATAGAATAGAATAGAATAGAATAGAATAGAATAGAATAGAATAGAATAGAATAGAATGGAATGGAATGGAATGGAATGGAATGGAATGGAATGGAATGGAATGGAATGGAATAGAATAGACCAGGTTGGAAGAGAACTTCAAGATCATCATGTCCAACCCATTATCCAACTCCATCTAATCAACTAAACCATGCAACCAAGCACCCCATCAAGTCTCCTCTTAAACGCCTCCAATGATGGTGACTCCACCACCTCCCCAGGCAGCCCATTCCAATGGGCAATCACTCTCTCTATGAAGAATTTCTTCATAACATCCAGTTTAAACCTCCCCTGGTGCAGCTTGAGACTGTGTCCTCTTGTTCTGGTGCTGGTTGCCTGGGAGAAGAGACCAGTCCCCACCTGGCTACAACTTCCCTTCAGGTAGCTGTGATATTTTTTTTCTGGTTTGTTTGTTTGTTGGTTTTTTTTTTTCCTTTAATATTCTTCCATTTAAGAAAGCCCCTCAGAGAAATTATTTTTAGATAATTCCACAAAATGCTGATACTAAAAACCCTGCAAAGGGCCACTGCTTTCTAACTATGCAACTTGCCTTTCTAACAAAATAAAAATGTGCAGGTGAATATTGTACTGTATGTCAATAACTGCAAAAAAAACCCCAAAAGATGTTAAAGCAAGCTAAATAATTGCCTAGGAGTACTTGTACTAATGACCATAAACTTCTACTATGCTAATTTCCCCCTGCACTTTTAATTACAGATCAATAATACTTTGTGGTTGACATTTAAAAATGCTGAGCTTCATGTAGGAACACAGGCTGAATGAAAACACACAACGTGGTACTGAGTTTGCCAAATCAATAAACTTTGCCATTTAACAAACAGTAGCATGTAAACAGCCACCAAGATTAGCAAGTGAAAAAGACTCTGCCTCAAGTGCTTAATTATTGCTTAATAACACTAAGCTCCAGTTCATTGACAAAATTCCACTGCTGTGAAAATCAGCCATTCTGTTTTTTGTTTTATTTATGCATAGCATCGTTCAAAGGTTTGAGTTCAGCTGAATCAAAAGCTAAACAGCATTTTGGAAATTCAAGTTCTTAAAGATCAAAAGGTGAGAAATTGCATAGGCTTTAGCTTAACTTTCCTTACTTAGATAAATTATTTTTTTCCCTTTAAAAATGCTTTACTGTGATAATCACTTTCAATAAATAGGACCATATGAAACTACATATAATAGTATCAATAATACAATACAATACAATAAACCAGGTTGGAAGAGACCTTCAAGATCATCACGACCAACCCATCAACCAATCCAACCCAACCTAAACAACTAGATCATGGCACCAAGCACCCCATCAAGTCTCCTCCTGAATACATCCAATGATGGTGACTCCACCACCTCCACGGGCAGCCCCCATTCCAATGGGCAATCACTCTCTCTGTATAGAACTTCTTCCTAACATCCAGTCTAAAACTACTGTGGCGCAGCTTGAGACTGTGTCCTCTTGTTCTGGTGCTGGCTGCCTGGGAGAAGAGACCAACATCCGCCTGTCTACAACCTCCCTTCGGGTAGTTGTAGAGAGCAAGAAGGTCACCCCTCAGTCTCCTCTTCTCCAGGCTAAGCAACCCCAGCTCCCTCAGCCTCTCCTCATAGGGCTTGTGTTCCAACCCCCTCACCAACTTCGTTGCCCTTCTCTGGACACGTTCCAGCAAGTCAACATCCTTCCTAAACTGAGGGGCCCAGAACTGGACACAGGACTCAAGGTGTGGCCTAACCAGTGCAGTGTACAGGGGCACAATGACCTCTCTGCTCCTGCTGGCCACACTGTTCCTGATGCAGGCCAGGATGCACACTGTAGGCTCATGTTCAGCCTACCATTAACCAGTACCCCCCAGGTCCCTCCCTGCCTGGCTGCTCTCCAGCCACTCTGCCTGTCAGCCCCAGCCTGTAGCACTGCATGGGGTTGCTGTGGCCAATGTGCAGAACCTGGCACTTGGATGTGTTATCAATACAATATCAATGATTGTGTTTGAAACTAAAGGCTAGAATCAATAAAATGCCATTCAACCTTCCTATAGCAGTTCATGCTAAGGCAAGCAGAAAAGAGCTAATTTTTTTTCAATGTTATAACTGTAAACTGCCTTTTATTTTTCTTCCTATTTTAGTTTTCTTTTTTTTTAAATTTTATTTTATTTTATTTTATTTTATTTTTATTTTATTTTATTTTATTTTATTTTATTTTATTTATTTCCCTCCTCTGGTTTTATCTCCATTGCAGCAGTAGGCTAAATTTTAACTGAACATTGTCACTACCTGATTCCCAGGCACATAAAGGTGTTTCTAACCCTGCTAAGAGGGGTTTTAACCCAAGGGAGCATGAAAGGGAACATAAGTGAGGCTGAAACTAATAATTCAGTGGGAGAATCAATGATTCTGTAATGTTAATGTATGTGTTAAGTTCAAACCCTATTATACTGTTTGAGTTTTTGGGCTCAAGAAAGGATTGCAGAGGAGGAGCAATAACAGAACCCTTACTTTGGACTTCTGGAGGGCAGTCTTCAGCTTATTTAGGCAACTAATTTTGAAGAGTACCCTGGGTAGCAGCCCTTAAGAACAATGGGGTCCAGGACAGTTGGACCTACTTCAAACAGGAACTCTTGAAGGCATAGGAACAAGCTGTGCCCATGTGCTGAAAGATGAGCTGCTGGGGAAGGCAACTGGCCTGGATGGGCAAGCATCTTTTGAAGCAATTAAGGCAAAAAAAAGAGGGTATATTACTTTTGGAAAGGGAGGGAGGCAGCACAAGATATGTTTAAGGATATTGTTAGATCATGTAAGAGAAAAATTAGAGAGGCAAAAGCCCAGTTAGAACTGAAACTGGACAGTTCTGTAAAAGACAATGAAAATAATTTTTATAAATATATTAATGCTAAAGTGAGGGGCAAGAAGAACCTCCACTCCTTATTGGACTTGGAGGGGAATACTGTAATTAAAGATGAAGAAAAGGCAGAGGTACTAAATACCTTCTTTGCCTTCATTTTCAACAGTAAGGCAGGAGGACTTCAGGATAATTGGCCTCCTGAACTGGTAGACGGAGTCAGGGAGCAGTATAATCCCCCTCAAATCCATGAGGAAGTAATTAGGGACTTGCTTAGCCACTTGGATACTCACAAGTCCATGGGACTGGATGGGATCCATCCTAGGATGCTGAGAGAGCTGGCAGATGAGCTGGCCAAGCCACTCTCCATCATTTTCCACAAGTCCTGGCTCACCAGATAGGTCCTAGATGACTGGAAGCTGGCCAATGTGATGCTGGATGGAGGAACCTGCAAACTACAGGGCAGTCAGCCTGACCTCAGTGCCAGGGCACATTATGGAGCAGATCATCTTGGGGGCAATCACTGTGCACCTGAAGGATGGCCAAGGGATCATAGTATCATAGTATCAGCCAGGGTTGGAAGGGACCACAAGGATCAGCTAGTTCCAACCCCCCCTGCCATGGGCAGGGACACCCTGCACTACATCAGGCTGGCCAGAGCCTCATCCAGCCTGGTCTTAAACACCTCCAGGGATGGGGCCTCAACCACCTCTCTGGACAACTCATTCCAGGGCTTCACCACTCTCATGGGGAAGAACTTCCTCCTCACATCCAGTCTGAATCTCCCCACCTCCAGCTTCATTCCATTCCCCCTAGTCCTATTACTACCTGTTAGCCTGAAAAGTCCCTCCCCAGCCTTCTTGTAGGCCCCCTTCAGATACTGGAAGGCTACAATTAGGTCACCTCGGAGCCTTCTCTTCTCCAGACTGAACAGCCCCAACTCCTTCAGTCTGTCCTCGTAGGAGAGGTGCTCCAGCCCTCTGATCATCCTCGTGGCCCTTCTCTGGACACCTTCCAGCACCTCCAGATCCCTCTTGTAATAGGGGCTCCAGAACTGGAGGCAGTACTCCAGGTGGGGTCTCACCAGGGCTGAGTAGAGGGGGAAAATCCCCTCCCTTGACCTGCTGGCCACACTTCTCCTGATGCAGCCCAGGATCTGATTGGCTTTCCGGGCTGCAAGTGCACATTGAGAGCTCCTGTTGAGCTTCTCCTCCACCAGCACCCCCAAGTCTCTCTCCTCAGGGCTGCTCTCCAGCCAGTCCCTGCCCAGCCTGGATTTGTGCCTGGGATTGCCTCGACCCAGATGGATTTAGGAAGGGCAGGTCCTGCCTAACCAACCTGATCTCCTTCTATGATCAGGTGACTGCCTGGTGGATGTGGGTCAGGCTGTGGATATAGTCTATCTGGACTTCAACAAGGCCTTTGACACTGTCCCCCACAGCAAACTTCTGGCCAAGGTATCAACCCCTGGCTTGGACAGGAGCACACTGCGTTGGGTTAGGAACTGGCTGGAAGGCCTAGGCCAGAGAGTGGTGGTGAATGGTGCCACATCCAGCTGGTGGCCAGTCACTAGTCGTGTGCCCCAAGGATCAGTGCTTGGCCCCATGCTCTTTTAACATCTTTATTGATGATCTGGATGAGGGCATTGAGTCCATCACAAGTAAATTTGCAGACGACACCAAGTTGGGGGCAGGAGTTAGAGGGTAGAGAAGCTTTGCAGAGGGACCTCGACAGGCTGGACAGATGGGCAGAGTCCAACAGGATGGCATTCAACAAGGCCAAGTGCTGGGTTCTGCACATCGGCCACAACAACCCCATGCAGTGCTACAGGCTGGGGACAGAGTTGCTGGAAAACAGAAAGGCAGAGAGGGACCTGGGGGCACTGGTTGACAGCAGCTGAATGTGAGCCAGCAGTGTGCCCACCCAGGTGGCCAAGAAAGTCAATGGCATCCTGGCCTGCATCAAGAATAATGTGGCCAGCAGGAGCAGGGAAGTCATTGTGCCCCTGTACTCAACACTAGTTAGGCCATACCTTTAGTCCTGTGTCCATTTCTGGGCCACTCAGTTTAAGAAGGACATTGAGATGCTGGAATTTGTCCAGAGAAGGGTAATGAGGTTGGTGAGAGGTCTGGAGCACAAGCCCTATGAGGGGAGGCTGAGGGAGCTGGGGTTGTTTAGCCTTGCAGAAGAGGAGGCTCAGGGGAGACCTTATTGCTCTCAGATAACTACCTGAAGGGAGGCTGTAGCCAGGTGGGGGTTGGTCTCTTCTCCCAGGCAACCTGTGACAGAATGAGAGGACACAGTCTTAGGACAGGTTGCCAGGAAGGGTTTAGGCTTGAGGTGAAGAGAAATTTCTTCCCAGAAAGAGTAATTGGCCATTGGAATGTGCTGCCCAGGCAGGTGGTGGAGTCACCGTCCCTGGAGGTGTTCAAGAAAGCATTGGACGTGGCACTTGAAGCTATGGTTTAGGAGTCATGAGGTGTTAGGTATTAGGTAATAGGTTGGACTTGATGATCTGTGAGGTCTTTTCCAACCTTTGTTGATTCTATGATTCTATTCTATAATATATATTTTTTTTAAGGCGATGAAAAGACCCCACAAACTAAACAAACACACATAAAAATCAAACCACCAAAGAACTAAATGAAACTGTGCTGGTTTGGGCTTCCAGGTCAAATACCCACCAGGAGGAATGTATATTCCTGATCACCCTCCTTATTCACCACAGGGAAAAGATAGGCAGGGGAAGGTAAAATGAGTTAATAAAAGTCTTGCACATAATTGGAAATTAACTGAAGTTAATATTATCAAGGTATTAAGGGAAATGAAAATATACACAAAACCTGATTGCTGGATGGAAGTGGATTAGGCCCCGCCTGAAGGTGATGAAACAGCTCCATCCAGGAAGAACCTCCCCACCAGACGCAAAGCAAAAGAAAGAGCAAGAGCATGAGCATGGAAGTCCTGCCTCTTAACAGAGGGCATGCAGGAAAGAAGGAGGAATGACATGATACATAACCCAGTGCCAACCCCCTGGGTGAGGTTTCCACCCTAAGGTCCAGCAGCTAACCCTCAACCTACAACAAAAACCACAACCAAACCAAACCAAAACGGAATCCACAAAACCAAAATCCAACAAAAAAAACACCCCCCAAACACCAAAACTACTGCTAGGACCTGCTTTGTTTTCCATACACCATATGTTCACTGGATCAAAGGATGTTAGGGCATGGAAGGGACTCTTGGAGTCTTCTAGTACAAACCCCCCTGCCAGAGAAGGAACATGTCCAGAAGAGTCTGAAGTCTTGGGAGAAGGAAACTCCACAACCTCTCTGGGGAGCCTGTTCCAATGCTCTGTGACCCTTACAGTAAAGAAGTTCTCCTCTTGTGGAGATTGATCCATTGCCCTTGGCCTATCACAGGCTGCAAGTGAGAAGAGCTGTCCTTTCCTTCTTGACACCACCTGAATATATTTATATACATCTATTAGATGTAGTATTTGACAATATTGGAAGTAGCAATGCAATTCCTGGCAACAGCATCACACTTGTCATTCTTTTGCAGTGATTGGTAATTTTAACATTAAATCAGTTAGTTTTGTGTGAAACTTGGGAAATAAGGACAAGACTCCCTGTGAAATTTTCCCTCAATTTAGTTTTGTCCAGAATAAATGTTTTGTCTAACACACATTGTAAATCTAAGATTCTACACAAGAACTATGACTGAAGCAGGCCAGAGTCACCAGGAGAGATTCCTAACCCACAGTATGCAGCACTGAAGATCTTTCATACTTAGTTTAAAATAACACAAAGTCTGGAAGAGTTGCCATCTCACTTAACTAGCAATAATTTGGAGGAGGATTGGAAAATGCCAGAGTAGAACCTCTGGCCCAAAACAGGTGGACTTCTCTAATCCAGTCCTGATTTGAGACACGGACTTTTAAACTTGTGCCCTGAAAATTTACTCCTTCAATAGCCTCAGATCGTGAGGAAGCATTTTCCCTACAATTAGTGTAATTTTGCTGTCTGTGTTTCCTCTTTTATCTTTTGACATTTCATCTGAAAAGTGTGGTAACATAGTGCTTTGTTTTTCTTTCCAACTCATCAGTGCATGTTATACTGCTTTTTATTAATATGCCAAGAAGGTCAATGGCATCCTAGCCAGTAGCAGGAATAGCGTGGCCAGCAGGAGTAGGGAAGTCATTCAACCTGTACTCAGTGCTGGTTAGGCCACACCTTGAGTACTGTATCCAATTTTAGGCCCCTCAATTTAAGAAAATTAGTTCTGGCCCCCTCAGTTAGTTCTGGGCCCTCAGTTAGTTCTAGGCCCCTCAGTTTAAGAAGGACATCGAGACACTTGAACATGTCCAGAGAAGGGCAACAAGGCTGGGGAGAGGCCTTGAGCACAAGCCCTATGAGGAGAGGCTGAGGGAGCTGGGATTGTTTAGCCTGGAGAAGAGGAGGCTCAAGGGGCAACCTCATTGCTCTCTACAATACCTGAAAGATGGTTGTAGCCAGGAAGGGGTTGGCCTCTTCTCTCTAGCAACCAGCACCAGAACAAGGGGACACAGTCTCAAGCTGTACCAGGGGAAGTTTAGGCTCGAGGCGAGAAGAAAGTTCTTCACTGAGAGAGTCATTCGCCATTGAAATGTGCTGCCCAGGGAGGTGGTAGAGTCACCGTCCCTGGAGGTGTTCAAGAGGGGATTGGATGTGGCACTTGGTGCCATGGTCTAGTCATGGGGTCTGTGGTGACAGGTTGGACTCGATGATCTTCGAGGTCTCTTCCAACCTTAGTGATACTGTGAAGAAGGACACTGAGACACTTGAACATGTCCAGAGAAGGGCAATGAGGGTGGTGAGAGGTCTGGAGCACAAGCCCCATGAGGAGAGCTGAGGGAGCTGGGGTTGTTTAGTCTGGAGAAGAGGAGGTTCAGGGGAGACCTTACTGCTGTCTACAACTACCTGAAGGGAGGTTGCAGCCAGGTGGGAGTTGGTCTTTTCTCCCAGGAAACCAGTGACAGAATAAGAGGACACAGTCGCAAGCTGTGCCAGGAGAGTTTTAGGCTTGAGATGAGGAGAAAGTTCTTCCCAGAAAGAGAGATTGGCCATTGGAATGTGCTGCCCAGGGAAGTGGTGGAGTCACCGTCACTGGAGGTGTTTAAAAAGAGACTGCAAGAGGCACTTAGTGCCGGGGTTTAGTTAATTAGATGGTGTTGGGTGATAGGTTGGACTTGATGATCTTGAAGGTCTTTTCCAACCTGGTTAATTCTGCATTCTGTAATAAGAAAATATGACATCATAATATTTTTTTTAGGGCTTGGTATAACTTTTTTTTCAGCCTGCAATATGCTAAGTGTACAATGTGACTAGGTAGCAGATCATTTCAGCTCACATTCTATTCTATTTCTTTTCCTTGAGTGGCATTATTAAAAAAACCATGCCTCAACATTGCAATGTTAGAGGCTTGTAAAGCCTTTTGAACAGTACTTTGTTACTTTGTTAAAATACACACACATGCACGTACACACAGAAACATACACCAAAAACTACAATCATAAGCATTTTCACTGTAACAGTAACCTTTCCACAGACTTTCCAACTTGTCTGGTCTTCCTTGAAGGTCGATTGGGTTTTCAACTCTGTTATCTGCCAGGTGTTTGATGGAGTGGTCCAGATAACAGAGGAGAGAGCAAAGGGAAAAGAATTTTTTGAAGATCAAAAGTGTCTGTTCATTTTGTTATCTAACCCTATCTGTTGTCATAGTAACAGGTTTCCTTTAAACTCTACCACAAGATGATTTGTCTCTATCTGCTATGAATTCTGCTTTGACTGAGTGGCTGCTGGTAAGGTATAAAGTGGGTACTGTGTTTTCCAGTTTCCTACTGCAATATTAAGAAGTGAAAGATAGAAGATTAATTCTATTTTTTCCTGTTGGATTGTTCAATACTCACTTTCTCTCTCCCCCCCTCTTCCCCCCCAAAAAAAAATTGAATTGTCCTCTTAATTTGACCATATAGGTAGAACTTCCAAAGTGGTCTTTGTTCTAGGGCTGATAGAATAGAAATTAAAATCCTGGACCAAATCCTGAGAGGAACGGTACAATTCCTATTTAAGGCTGCAGAGCCTGAATTTACCCATTAAATGCTCATTGCCTCCTGACAAAAGCAGAAGCAGGTTGTGAATGGCTTAGTCACAAAGGGGTCCAGAAGAACCTTATTCTGTGCTGGATGTGCATAATGGCAGGTCAGTGTAGTAGTTGCTATTTGCATGGACTATTAATTCTCCCCTCCCTTGGGTGACTTAATAATTTTCCAGCATATGGGAGAAGGAACACAAGATTATAGACTTTGAATTGAGTCATCATACCCAGTTGTCTGCCACTGCAGAATTTACAACATACTGCTCTTTTCAAAAACAGAACAAACTGATCAACCTCACCTAAAAATTACAAGTTGTTGTTTTTTTCTCCTTCACTTTTCTACCTCAATTCTCTCCTCCAGAAGGCTGTTCCAGAATCTCATGGCCGTATCTACAGGTAGCCTTACACCACATTATGTCAGTTTATCTCAGTCTCCTCTGGCAAAACAGGCTCTGGAGACAAAGTAGAGATTTGCAACACTAATAAATCGTGTGTTAATCAATATATATCATAGTATCATAGTATCAGTCAGGGTTGGAAGGGACCACAAGTTCCAACCCCCCTGCCATGGGCAAGGACACCCTGCACTAGATCAGGCTGGCCAAAGCCTCATCCAGCCTGGTCTTAAACACTTCCAGGGACGGGGCCTCAACCACCTCCTTGGGCAACCCATTCCAGGGCTTCACCACTCTCACGGTGAAGAACTTCCTCCTCACATCCAGTCTGAATCTCCCCACCTCCAACTTCATTCCATTCCCCCTAGTCCTATCACTCCCTGTTAGCCTGAGAAGTCCCTCCCCAGCCTTCTTGTAGGCCCCCTTCAGATACTGGAAGGCCACAATTAGGTCACCTCTGAGCCTTCTCTTCTCCAGACTGAACAGCCCCAACTCTTTCAGTCTATCCTCATAGGTGAGGTGCTCCAGCCCTCTGATCATCCTCGTGGCCCTTCTCTGGACACCTTCCAGCACCTCCAGATCCCTCTTGTACTAAGGGCTCCAGAACTGGAGGCAGTACACCAGGTGGGGTCTCACCAGGGCTTAGTAGAGAGGGAGAATCCCCTCCCTTGACCTGCTGGCCACACTTCTCTTGATGCAGCCCAGGATCTGATATAATTAATTTGATATAATTAATGATATAATTATGTATTAATTATCTGATATAATTAATGATGACTTGTCAGCTATAACCATACTAAAATTGTTTAAACAACAGTGTACAAATATTGTGCAAATTGTGATGGCATAGCCAGACTCAATGCATAAGCATTTTACATAAAGATGTGAATACTGTGACCACCAAATGAGTAAAAGATGAGTGTAGTTGCAGGTAAGAGATATCCACATAACAAGAAGTTGGAAGACAAAAAAAAAAAGACATAGGCTAGCTGAGGATAAACTTTTGAGAGGGGGCTAAACAGCATCAAAAATCAGGGGAAACCCAAGGAATATTAGACAAGAAAGAAAACTAGTCCATTACTTTCCTAAATTGTCTCCCCCAGCTGCTCTTGGGCCTGATCACTTTATAATTGTGCACACTCACAGCTAATTCGTATACTCACAGCTAAAGACATAAAAGTCAAGTTTTTCATATGCATCAAAAAATAATTAAAAAGGTGTTAAGAACCATTAGCAAAAAGTGTGTCAGTGAAAGAATTATTTTTTCAAGTTTTGTTCTAGCACTTAATACTGGCCACATTTATTACTCACAGCAAAGTGATCTCTAATACACTGATATATAGATATGGGTACATGAGCTCTCCATTCTTCCCATCGTTGTTACAAAGTTTTACTTCAGTCAATCTTTCTGTAGCACATATGACTGGAAAGTGTTTTCTGCAGCTGTCCCCTCAGTTTATAGACATAATTTCTTAGGCTTATCTCCACCTCCACAAAATTTCAGAGCCCTGCCTGGCAAATGACATTCCATACTCTAGTTCTTAAATTCTCAGTGAGTCTGAAAAGTTTTGGATATTTTTTTTTCCTCTGTAGGCTATTGCAGGAGCAAAAGAAATATTCTTTAATGAATAATTAGATCCTTGTGTTTGATACTCCTCTGTTAGGGAATTATTGTCTACAGATTCTTGCATGATTCAGAAACCCTGAACAGGAAGAACTCATCTTTATAGATGTAAATATATATATATATAAATCTTTGATGCTGCCTGTGTCTTCTAAGGCAAATTATAAGTTGGCAATTTACTAATGGTTGTTAAAGTCAATCACTTAAATAGATCTAAAGAAGGTGTACTCTGGCCAGCTTGATCTAGTGTGGGGTGTCCCTGCCCATGGCAGGGGGGTTGGAACTAGATGATCCTTGTGGTCCCTTCCAACCCTGACTGATACTATGATACTATGAAATGGCTTGTCACAGTACATAGCAATAATAAATAAGCCTGTGAAGATGAGGCCTACTATTCACTGTAATATTTTCAGTAATATGAAAACCTAGCAGATTTATCAGTCCAGTTTCATGAAAAAAAATTACTTTTTTTAAAGTCAAGAGATGTAAACATGTTTAATGTCTTTTGAAATCACTAGCAAGTTTATTACAAGAATAGAGATTTTGAAGAATAAATTTCCACAGTCTTTTGGGTGGCTGAATGGATAAGGGCCTGCAGAAATTAAAGATGTGCCTGAAGGAGCTGGGATTGTTTAGCCTGGAGAAGACGAGGATCAGGGAAGACATTATTGCTGTTTACAACTACCTGAAGGGAGGTTGTAGCCAGGAGGGGGGTTGGTCTCTTCTCCCAGGCAACCAGCACCAGAACAAGAGGATACAGTCTCAAACTGTGCCAGGGGATGTTTAGACTTGAGGTGAGGAGAAAGTTCTCCACAGAGAGAGTTGCAAGCCATTGGAATGTGCTGCCCAGGGAGGTGGTGCCCTGGAGGTGTTCAAGAGGGGACTGGACATGGCACTTGGTGCCATGGTCTAGTAGTCATGAGGTCTTGGGTGACAGGTTGGACTGGATGATCTTTGAGGTCTTTTCCAACCTTATTGATTCTATGATTTCTAATATTGAAAGCAAAAGATTCACATAGGAATCTGTTATGGAGGCATGGAGGCAGTTCGCCCACAAAAGTCAGAAGAACGAAGCTTCCTAGCTTCTCCGCTTCACACAATGATTACAGCTACTCTTGATACTTGCAGTTGTGAAAAATTCCTGAGTTAGAATTCCTGAAGTGAAACACCTCTGGGGCTGTTGGCTGTGGCTACCTCTCAAGCCAGTGCCAACTTTCCTGAACATTGGATAGATCATTGCCAGTCAACATTTCACAAAACACTAGCTGATCAGAATTGTCAGAATAGCTTTTACAAATCACTGGGCATGATGATGCTGGAGATAAACAATATTATTATTATTATTTTTAAACTAACTGGAAACTTGTGATGAGAAATAAGTACTCTGAGGCTTTACAAAAGTTCCTGGGAATCCATGTGGGAAAGTTGCCAGAGAAGCTGTTCTTCATTTGCTAAGAATAGTTTTAAAATAGTGAAGTGGCAAGCACTCTTATGACACGTGCACCCATGCATGTTGTCTGTCAGAAGTTAATGAGTGGATTTCAGCTTGATCCCCATTAATGTTAAAAAGGATTTTGTATTGGTATTTATACAATGGCTGCTGATATTACGTTATCCTGGGTGCCTGATTTTACCTTGATAATTGATCAAAATTACAATTTTGATAGTTTTGTTCCTAGAATTCTAGGGCTTCATTCCATATTTGCTATTTAGCAATGTGTTCTAGCACTACCAATATTTTGTCATGTAGAGGAGATGCCCGCAGCTTTGCATTTGGTATCTGTCCTGTTCAAAGAGCAGGCTGATTTCAGGCTGCCTGCAAGTCCCATTTTGTCTTGTGACACATGATGTCACAAGCTTTCTGGAATGATCTTGAGGTACATTATTTGCCTGACATCAGCCACATGACAATTTGCATGGAGAGCTAGCATAGCATAGAATAGAATAGAATAGAATAGAATAGAATAGAATAGAATAGAATAGAATAGAATAGAATAGGAGTAGAATAGAGTAGAATAGAGTAGAATAGAGTAGAATAGAATAGAATAGACCAGGTTGGAAGAGACCTTTGAGATCATCGAGTCCAACCCATCATCCAACACTATCTAATCAACTAAAACATGGCACCAAGCACCCCATCCAGTCTCTTCCTAAACACCGGCAGTGACGGTGACTCCACCACCTCCCTGGGCAATAAGTCTTTCTATGAAGAATTTCTTCCTAACATCCAGTCTAAGCGTCCCCTGGCACAGCTTGAGACTGTGTCCTCTTGTTCTGGTGCTGGTTGCCTGGGAGAAGAGACCAGCCCCCACCTGTCTACAACCTCCGTTCAGGTAGCTGTAGAGAGCAACAAGGTCTCCCCTGAGCCTCCTCTTCTCCAGGCTAAGCAACCCCAGCTCCCTCAGCCTCTCCACATAGGGCTTGTGCTCCAAACCTCTCACCAGCTTCGTTGCCCTTCTTTGGACACATTCCAGCAACTCAACATCTCTCCTAAACTGAGGGGCCCAATGAGAGCTGGAGTGCATGCTCTGTCATTGCTGTAGGTTGGTGTGCAGCTAGGACTGTCCTGGGAGGCAGAAGAAACTCACATTTTCCTGTAACTTACTGAAGGCCCTGCCTCACCCTGGGGTTGGAAGTTGAGATCAAGTTTTAACATCTGTGTAGGTGCTAGTAGTGGAGAAACACTATTATGGCTAAATGAGAAACATCTATATCTGATTATTTGTACCTCCAATTTTCTACCCCACTAGCATAATTACTGTCGGCAGATAAAGTTTTGATTAAGGACAAAGGATCTCAATTCTGCAAGTGGTAATACATGTGTTTAACTTTAAGAATGCAGATAGTTCCATTGTGGTTATGAAACTAGCCATGTGCTTAGAGTTATGCATGTGCATAAATGTCAGGATTGCTGCCTAAGGACATAATTTACCAGTAGAATGTAGGAAAAAGAAACGTCTTCTGCAGAGGGCAGCCATTTCTTTCAGAAATGCCTACATGGGCTATTGTTTTTACAATCATTTTTAGATGAGTTACTGTCTAAAAATCCTGATTCATTGGATTTTCTTTTGAATGTTTAATGGATATATCTTCTCCTCTTCTTCATCTTTTTTTTTTTTACCTATTTTCAGGCAAGAATTCTAAAGTAGTTTTCAAAAGCTAGTCAGACTCAGCTTCTTCTCTTTAGAGCAGGCACGGGTGGGCCTGGTTCCTTTAGATCTGCATACTGGGGAATCTACAGGCAGGTCAGATCTCAGGAGAGGAGTTTGTCATATGGAAATGTTTAACGGTCCAGCTTACATTCTGTATAGTCTTTCTTTTATCTTTTCAGGGTTTGAACATGATCCTTTCAAAGCCAGATAACCCAGAAAAATCCTCACAACTGCTTTGCTCACTCCCTGATTCCTATAATCACGGTCTAGGAGGAATAGGTTACTATGACAATATCATTGCAAGAGTTTTGTAAAGTGTTTTAAAATTTTTTTCAAGTCCCTCTCAGTGCTAATGTCCTTTACTGTTATGCAAAATGATAGTCTCTGTCATTTTACTTATGCTATAATCAAGATGCAAAAAAAATATTTTGCTATATGAGCAAGCATCACCTCTCAGTATCTATGTAAGCAGAGGAGCATGGTCAGAGATAACCATTTAGAGAACCTTTTCAGCTGCATGTCCTGATATAGGATGCTGAAATACCTTTAGGCCACTATTGTTTGTTCCCTAATGCCTAATAGATCATGAGGCACAGGATGTTGTGTCACTTTTTTCGTACTGATAAGATCATCACCCGGGTCTACAAACACTGGTCCTCTCTTTGAGTTAATATGCTCTTTTGAACATGGTTGTTAACAAGTGTCTTCTATAATCATAAGGTAGAAGAGAGAGAGAGAACCACCAGGAAGCAAACACCAGAAGTTGGGGCCAAAACTTTGATGACATTTTAAGACCTTGTCATCAGTGTTTCCTCCTTATATATTTTTGAGAATTGTGATAATATGATCATAAGAAATAAGTAAGACCAGAGGTAAATTGATGCAATGTAAGATCCTGACGTTTTAATTTTTGTCTCCTTATCACATAATCACAACGGTTGGAAAAGACCTTTAAGGAGTTTAAGTCCAACCATTATCTAACTCTATCAGGGCAACTACTACACCATAACCTTGAGCACCATATCTAGATGGCTTATAAATACATCCATAGGATATTTTGCTGTAAGCTTGTAAAGGTCCTCATGAGGCCTATAGTCCAACCTCTTGATCAAAGCAGGCTAAGCTACATGGTTAGACTGGGTTTCTTAGGGCTTCATCTACTCCAATCTTGAAATCCTCCATAGTCTGAGACTGATCAAATTCTCTGGGTTATCTGTTGCAATGCTTGATTGCCTTCATGTCCTGAAGGCCTCATCAAATTTGCAGAACTCTCTGGGATCAGGTTGCTTCTCCCCACCCTGAATTTCATCTCAAGATCTTTAGCCTGACTGCCTTAGTTACTGATATGAGGTTGTAAGTTCTGATCTAGAACTTTTGGGCACCAGTTCATTGAAGTAAATGGAACTATGCTCATGCTTGAGATTACACATCTGCTTCATGCTTTGCTATCTCAGGGTCTAATCCTGAATGGTAATGTTGCAAGGAATGTTTTTCAGATACTGTGATTACTTGCTTTTAAACCTTTCACTTGTGAAGATGCTGCATTACCAGGACTGTTATGGCTTTCTCGACCCAAAGCAAAATTCCAGGTCAAAAGATGTGGTTATGTATAAACATTAGCTTGATGAAAAGAGAGAATAATCTGCCTACCTTCAGGTAAACAAAAGACCATCTAGAGATAAGTCACAATGCCATGTGAATTTCTGAAAATATAGTTCAAATAGTTTTTTTTCTGTTAATGAATGCTGCTGAGAGGCTAATGGTGTGTTACTATGGCAAAACTGTATTGTTTCTAGTTCTCAAGACATTGCCTTCAGAGCTTGAGTGGGGACTATGTAGTGTAACCCTTTGTAGTGTAACCCCTGTTTCTACCTTGATGGTAATCAAGTCAAAGTGGCATTTGAAAGATAACTCAAAGTGAAGACATTTTAATTTGCATTCTCATGATTGAGTACAGGATGTAAAAAAATTCAATATGCAAAACATAACACAGTGTAAGAACTGCATGGAAGTAATGCAACATACAATTTACATTACTAGATGAATCTTCAGTGATCATAAAGTCTTTGAAAAAAGAGCAGTGAAAGAGAGAAGTTAATTTAAAGTCACGTGGATAGAATGAGATGCAAGATTATGCTGGATTATATATATTGTAACAAGTTGTAATACAGGCTGGATTCTAACAGTGGAGAGCAGTTGAAATATCTACAAAGAGCTCAATTACAAAGAAGTGGACAGAAACCTTACTCTGTATGGTGACCCAACATTCTGCTGTCAGCAGAACTATATTTTTTTCTATGCAATAAGTATGTTATCAGGATAGTCAGAAATTCTCCATCCCCTGATTTTTCATTTTTTTCCCCATCTTTTTTTCTTTTGATCTCTTTTACTGAACAACACAGGACCTTTCCAGAAATGTTGCTTTTGTTGTAACACCACAGCAGACTGTTGTTAAGTGTGGCCAGATACGTGCTAAGGATGAAATGGAGGTGGAAACCACCATTTCTACCATGGCCAGATAACTTTTAAGGTAAGTAAGGAAGCTGGAATCTGGGTATCTGGTAGATACTGGGAGATCAAGGCATGTGGGAAAAAGGGCCGGAAACATATGGGATGCAGAGAACACATGGAGAGTGGGAGAGCTGGCAGGACAGCTGGTCCCCAGATGATACTGAGATCAAATGACTGAGTACTTCAACATGGCTTAAATTGTTAGGAAGTGTGGAGATGGAACTCTCCCTCATACACAAGAATGTGCGTGTATTACTGCTCTAATTAAGTCTCCTTCCCTGAGCGTGAGTATCAGAAGAAAACCAAAGCCATTGAGATGGTTTCCTCATAAAGATCAGGATTTCCTCAACCAACCTATAAAAATCTCTGAAATCTCCTAAATCTTGAAGAAACCATGCAGTTAACAGGCTATGAACCTGTTGTTCATACTGGACTTATTCACCCCTGCAAAACAAGTTTATCTAGCATATCTGTTGCATGACTGAAACATGCAATGGTGTGGACTTTATTGCACTCTAGAAAGCCAGTGACATTCTCAGAGTTTGCAGAAGCTGTGCACTAGTTGCTAAAGCTGCAGCTACTTCGTTTCTCTTGCTTTGGTTTGTCATCTGTGCCTGTGATGCTCACTGGGAGTGCCAGAATAATTCCTCTCCCAAATGTACTCAGTGAAGTAGACAAACAGATATTGCTGGTAAGGGAAAACCAGAGCTCACGCGAAGCGATCATGCTGGAGGTTAGCTTCTCAAGCACGTAATAGACGACCCTTTGTTCCCTTTTAAACTTAATATTATTAGTCAATTTATGCTTTGTAGGCGTTGCAGTTGCTGGAAACGAGCATTTCAGAAATGTCTGAAACCATGTTGTAGATTAGGTGTCCCTCTGAAAATCTACAGGCTGAAATTAAGTCCCAAAGGAGAAGCAGCTTTCCCAAGATCACATGGCAGCAGGGGGAAACCAGAGACACATCACAAGACATCTGCACTGCTTTGTTAAAGGGCCTGTCCACTGGCTCATGCTGTTTCCTCTAAGAAGTCTGTCTCATGCAAGTCTCTGCTGTATCCAGGCCTGTGTTGATTAAGTGCATCTGAGCAGACCTTGTGTTGGCATGTTCTCAAGCCTACTTACTCCCCATCAGCCTTTTTCTCCACCAAGAAGTGAAGTCCAATACGAAGCATTAATTCACATACCTCCAAGCATGATTAAAGCACTCTTAGGTAGCTTACCTGTGGATAAAGACTGTGTGTGGAAAATTTCATCTGTAAAATAGACCAAAACTCAGGTATCAGCAAATAAGGAGCTGGAAAGAAAAGAGTTAGGGAAATGCAAATGCAAGAGCATCTGCTTTACTATTAGTCTAACTACAATAAAAGTATTGCTGATGGGGTAGTGAGATCTGTCTGGCCACAGCTGTCATTGTCTTTAAAAGCCAGCCAGTAAAGCATGGCTGTTTTTACCTTGCTGCATTTGCTATAAACCAAAAATACTTTAAACTGTACTCTAAGTGAGAGCAAAGGGTGAAGATGTTCTTACCTGAAGAGAAAACCGGATCCTTCAGAAGAGGATTATGAACAAACCCTTTTATTACATGATTTTTAACCTCGTCACTGAAGGTGATTTCATGCTCTAACAATATTCATTCTAGTATCTTCACAGTTCATAACACCCAGGTGACTAGTCTTTGCAGGAAGATTTCACATGCTATCCAGTTACGGAATATTTATTCGCCCTCTTAAACCACGCACTCAGTTGGTGGGATTCAACTCCCCCCAGGAGAAGACGTGCCTGACCAACTGACATAGGGCTTATTCTCCAGGGAGGGTTGAATTTCCTTGGCATGACAATGTCCTGGGTTTTATTGGCACAGACGGTTTGTGTCAAGAATGTGAACATAAGTTCTTGAGGTCTGCAGGAGGAGCAGTTACAGATCTCTTAATATTCAGCTTGAGTTCTACACAGGCCTGCTCCTCCAGCTTGGGAATGATCCCCTAATGGTCTGAGTTTGCTGAGGGATACCTGCTCCAGGGAACTAATAACCTGGCTGATTACGCACTGAAGTGTGTGACTGGCTTCATACTCCATGGTTTAATGTCTCTTCATTCCAGAAGTGCTGTGAAACCAATTAAACTTAGAAAAAAGTGTACATTTTCAGTATAATAACACAGCTCCAATTACTTTCACCTGACTCCTAGTTTGATTTCACCCCAAATAAATCTTATCTTTTAGGCCAAATTCAATAAAACATCTGAACATTTAAAGACATAAATCAGAATACCTAATATTAGGTACCAGCTTTCTGAGTTAAAATTAAAGCGAGGCTCCCAAATAAGTGAACAGACTTCTCATTTTGGGTGACAGCTGAAAATGCAAAGAAGCAGTGTGCCTGAAATCCTGCCCAGTACAGCCATAAAAGACACAGAGACATTATCCGCTCAGGAACTGTAGGCTGAAACAATCTGAGTGACCAAAGTTGGGATTCAGTTAACTTAATGTGTCTAAAAGTAGTTGTGGGCTCCCCTTAGAGTTAGTAGAAGAAGAAACAAACACCTTCAGAAGACTGTTAATCTGCTAAGTATCTGGAAATAGCCAGATGGGTTGCACTCAATAGGTGTTCCTTACTGCTTTTTTATTCTCTCTCTTTGGTAGAAAAAAACACCCAATTGTCATGGTTAGAGCAGTGAATTCAGAGACTTGGCTCATGCACTATTCAGTGTACTAGTTGCCAAGGCCAAGGTTCAAGGAATAGGAGTTTTCTGTTGGATAGACTTGACCCCTATGTAATGGAATGATGATAATTTATTTCCCTTTATGTTGAGATATTATATATATTGCTCATGATATGATGCTGTAATAGGTAGAAGAAACTAGCAATAGTCAGTGAAGGACAGGAGACCAAATACATGATCTGATATAATATTTCTCAGAAGACAATCACTCCTGTTTTCTAATACGCAGATGAGATGGGCAGGGAGAAAAGTGGTGCCAGATCTATAGGTTTCCTGTACCATATGTGCTACATCAAGCATCAATCGCACTTTATTTCTCTTCTGCCTTTTCAAATCTTATCTTCATGAACCTTTAGACATGGGAATAACATTTGGCTCAGAGAAGCTGCCCTCATGTATGGTTTCTGGTGTCATGTTCCCAGAACTGAGACTTTGGGAAATTTAATTTTAAAAATAGATTATATATATATATTCAAAGGGAATACCTACCTCTGTTGAAGAATATAAAAACATTTACAATTGGCTTACTGGGAAGAAGATCAGAAGTTTTGTTTTACAGTAGAAATAATAAGGCCATTAAATATCAGCTATTACAGCCATGTTTCCTCTTAAAGTTTTCCACTGAATTCCACTCTATTTCCTGCACTTTAGTTTTCAGACTATTACCAATAAACCTCCTGATTTTGTATTGCATTCTTAGGAACAGCCTTTGCCTTGCATTCCAAAGCCCTAAAAGTCTACTTAGGGCCACGGTTTAGTTTGGTTTGTTAGTTGACAAATTGTTGTATTGTATGTATTGTAATGGATTGGTTGATGGGTTGGACACGATGATGAAGTCAAGTGTAATTGTTATTGTATTATTGTATATTATCTTACATGAGAGTGAAAAGCTTGAAATGTAAGATGTAGGAGACTGAAACTGGCATTTGATTACTGTTGCATTTTCCTACAGATTAAATGACTCTTCTAGAGTGAGGATAAATATTCTTGAATTTTTTTGAGGGGTGTTTGAATTATTGGTATTTTCCATAAGAACACAGGTTGTGCAATGAGGGCAAAATAGTTTTACCAGCCTTGCAATAATGTGAGCTAACACAGCAAAGTTCTAGTAAATAGGAAACAATGACATAAAATCTGTTAAAATATTATATGTTAAAATATGTTAAAATATTATATTATAATATTATAAAATATAATTAAAATATAATTAAAATATTATGTTATAATATTATATAATATTATATATTATATATGTTAAAATATGTTAAAATATTGTATGCTAAAATATGTTAAACTGAGAGATAGTGTGACAGTTATAAGAATATCTCTTTCCTCAGACCTTCGTGGCTGATGGTTTATGCTTCTGACTTAAAAATATTGAAAGATAATATTTATTTGTGACACCTGCTTGTCTAGAAACTCTGGTCACTTCCCACTTGCTGAGCCTAAGAGAGATTTCTCATTAATTACAGTATCACAGTATTGCTAAGGTTGAAAGAGACCTCAAAGATCATCGAGTCCAACCTGTCTCCACAAACCCCATGACTAGACCATGGCACCCAGTGAAAGGACATTGCTCCCCAGAGAGAACACTCCTGCCCACTGCAGGCTTGAACTCACGACCTTCCCAGTAAGTGTCTTAGGTGCTACCAACTGAGCCTGGATATGTTAGAAATAGATGCAATAGGAAGGGTTAGGGATTTAGCATGCAGATGTAAACATAAAGCTATATTTTTGTTGAAACTGCTGGCTTAAATGAGCAAATAATAATTATATTCTTGAAACAACCCCAAAATTTTTCTTTTAGGAAAGATAAATAATATGATACTTTAATACTAAAAAACAACAACAAAACCCCACACAAAATAAACAACAAAAAAAAAACCTCAAGCAAACCCAACTTCTTCTAGTAATTCTTGGAAAAAAAAATATAGAAGAACAGAAAAACAAAACCAACAAATTTTTCTGGACTATACCATTAGTACAGTTCTGTTTTGTCCTTTTTTCCAACGCAGCCTAATGCCATTTTGGCAACTTTGATATTTCATTTGAAGGCACAATAATAAAGTATTTTCTTTGTATTGATTGAAAAAATATAGTGCTTATTTTTTGCTTGGTTTTCTAGTAGTTATTCAATAGGTTAAAGGGCAATATCATCTGTTTCCTAACAGGACATTTTGTGTAAGATTTGCAAGTCCTACAGGTACCTTTAAGCATGGATAAATATGCACTCATGGTTTCAACTGGATAGTTTTTCACCACCAAAGGATGATTATGTTGTGTGCCTTGAGACATAGGCTATAATATATTTCCTGTCCCTTATTGCATTTTGGAATCATAAACAATGACTGTTTGGCTCAAAGCCATTTATTCAGCCCAAAAAGACATTATTTGCACAACAAAAATCAATAAAAATGTTACTAGGTCTGGCTGGATACTTTGCTTAACTGTGATATTTGTCTGTCACTGATGGCATGCCATCTCTCGTAGGAGACTGGGGCCAAAACAGAGCTATTGATCCAGTCATCAGTGATGGATACTGGCATTTGGAACAGGCTGCTGCAGAGAATCTCGATTAAAAAAAATATTTCTATGTTTTGCCTGCAGCAGAGTCAAGATAACCTGAGTGAGGAGATTTTCTCTTTTATATTTGGTTTCTCCTCCTGTGGTTGTTAAATGCTCTAGACCAAAGTTCATTATTGAAAGAATTAAGTCAATCTATGTTTAGCCAAAGGCTTTGACATCATATCAAGCTCTGCTGATTTAGACACAAGCTAGTTGTCCTTTTCATCACCTTAAAAGCGTAAAGGAAGTGTTTTATATACAGCAGTGATAGAAGTGATATGCTGGGGTGTGCTTACACTTTTTTTTTCCCCTATTGTAAACATCAAATTATGTCTAAGAAAAACAAGACAAAACTGATTCTTACACATTGTTATATAAACACTGACCTATCCTTTGAGGCACGGAGTACTACTTTCTGCTCTTCCTTTATCAGAAGTTTAAGGTGCTCAGCACTTGGAAACTAGATTGTCTAATTGTGAAACATTTCTGCAGCTGCAAAGGGAAACAGATTGCAACTGAGATATGGGAATGCTTTAGCCTATTATCAGTGAACAGCATTTAAAAAACCTACCTGGTACTTTCAAATGTTTGTATTTCAAAATCATTTTCTTTCACCAAGTTAACTGATTTTTAAAAGTGCAATATTTGCTGATAGAAAGAAGAGAATAAAGCATCCTCCTAAATCAGTCTCTTAGAAATATCTTCAATTTAAAGGTCTTCAGAATCTTCTTGCTTAGTTCATTTTTCTCTCAGAGCTCAGAACTTTCAGAATGGTCATGCAAACATTCCAAAAGTGACTGAAAGTTGGTATATTTCCTAGAAATACTATAATTCACAGCATTGATAGGGATTTAGGAATAACAGATCATTTACTAAAGTCAGCTGATTTATGTCTTAAGACTTCAGTTCTGAATAGCTTACAGGTATCAGAATAGCCACTCTGATTTTGACAGGACTATTTGAACTGCATAAAATCAAGCACATGGGAAAGTCTTCTTAGGATCACGATCATCAGGATGGTGGCCAAAGACATGTAGGTATTAGAATTTTCAGTCCTGAATGCGTTTTGAAAGCCTTACCCTTCCATCATGTACTTAAACAAAATTCCTATGTAATAACAAAGTTGTGGCTACCACTATCAATTCAACTGTAGCATGAAAATCATGTTGGTGGTTACAGTGTCTATCAAAGTAGCTAATTTTGGTTGTTTTGGAAGGAGTTGGCAACAGCTATGTGAGTTTTGTTTAATTTCTCTTAATTATAGTTCTCAGTCCAAAGGAAAAATACTGGGAAGAAGTATACAAAACTATACCACTTCTGCAAGCTCATAATTTTCAACTAAGAATATATGGAAGGGAAAGTAATGAGTAGTGCTCTGTTTAAAAATTATTTCTTCACATGTACTGTGAATCATGAAGTTGTAACTGAAGATCTCCTATGCCAGCTTGATGAGAGAAACAATGAGTGCATTGGCAACTAGGAGTTCCTAAACAGGAGAAAAGATACATTTTGCAGAAAGGAAAGGCTCAGAGCATTTCCACTACGTCATGCCTCATGCAAATCCTAAGATACATCTAATAACCAATATTAGTTCTAAGAAAATAGCCTGATAACTGCTGAAGGAACATTGTCTCTGCAATATGCTCAGAGATGAACCATCTAAACCTTCATACTTGTATCTATTGTTTCAGGCTGCCATTTCATCTTTTCAGGTTAGAAACTCTGAAAGAAATTAAAATTTTCATTTAGATTTGGAGGGAAATGGAAATAGAGTGAAAATTCAGGGTATACTGATTGGATTTTTATGTGGCTGCTCCTTGACTCTTGACCGTCATTACCTAGTTTGTACTCAGGTATGGCTTTGTAAGACAAAATGTATAAAGTGAAGATTGCATTATGACTTGCTGTATAGGTTTCCCTTCCATGCTTCCTCAAAAGGAGCAGCATCAAAAAGGCCTGATGCACAACTTGTACCCTATGACATCATCCATCTCTCTCACCAGCTAAATTTCATCTACTATTATGCTGTCACAAATAATGAAAATGAAAACCTGACACTTAATTAGCATAATTTTAGAAGTGATAAACATTTCCACTTCAGAGAATTTTCTCTAGGTGCTTTTACCACATTGAGTGTTTCAAAATTCAATGAGAAAGAGCAACATCAACTATTTTCTCTTGGTTTTCTCCCTGAAGAAACAGCTTCAAGGTAATCGAATCAAATCGAATCGAATCGAATCGAATCGAATTGAATCCAATCGAATCAAATCGAATTGAATCGAATCGAATCGAATAGACCAGACCAGGTTGGAAGAGACCTTCAAGATCATTGTGTCCAACCTATCATCCAAGACCACCTAATCAACGAAACCATGCAACCAAGCACCCTATCAAGTCTCCTCCTGAACACCTCCAGTGATGGTGACTCCACCACCTCCTCGGGCAGCCCATTCTAATGGGCAATCACTCTCTCTGTGTAGAACTTCCTCCTAACATCCAGCCTAAACCTCCCCTGGTGAAACCTGAGACTTTGTCCTCTTGTTCTGGTGTTGGCTGCCTGGGAGAAGAGACCAACCTCTGCCTGTCCACAACCTCCCTTAAGGTAGTTGTAGAGAGCAAGAAGGTCACCCCTGAGTCTCCTCTTCTCCAGGCTAAGCAACCCCAGCTCCCACAACCTCTCCTCATAGGGCTTGTGTTCCAAATCCCTCCAGCAAGTCAACATCCTTCCTAAACTGAGGGGCCCAGAACTGGACACAGGACTCGAGGTGTGGCCTAACCAGTGCAGTGTACAGGGGCAGAATGACCTCCCTGCTGCTGCTGGCCACACTATTCCTGCTGCAGGCCAGGATGCCATTGGCCCTCCTGGCTTCCTGGGCACACTGCAGGCAATAATATGTTTAACTTCTCTCTTTCAGAAACACAATTAATAACAATATTAATAATCTTAGCAATAATATGCTACGGTTGTTGCTGCTTTACCTCCTGATGTGTTTGCACACTACTACAATGTGGTTAAAGTAAAACAGTCTATGTCACCTGAAGAATTGACTTGTTTCAGAAAAAGGCAGTTTGACTTGAATGAAAACTCTGGTCTTAAATATAAATGCGCTGGGAATTCCCTTTTATGCTTGACACCCTGCTAGGATTTTAAAAGTACATGAAAACTAGATTGCAGGTGTTTGGCTAGCCACTGCCTTGTTATGCTTTCTGGGGCTGAAATCTTAGATGATATTGCAGTTGTTGGCAATGAAAACTAAAATTACTAGCGTTGAGGTTCTATGTTTTACCCATACAATACAATACAATATGCCAGGTTGAAAGAGACCTTCAAGATCATCACGAGCAACCCATCAACCAATGCAACCCACCTAAACAACTAAACCATAGCACCAAGCACCCCATCAAGTCTCCTCCTGAACACCTCCAATGAAGGTGACTCCACCACCTCCACAGGCAGCCCATTCCAATGGGCAATCACTCTCTCTGTATAGAACTTCTTCTTAACATCCAGCCTAAACCTGCCCTGGTGCAGCCTGAGACTGTCCTCTTGTTCTGGTGCTGGTTGCCTGGGAGAAGAGACCATCCTTTGCCTGTCTACAACCTCCCTTCAGGTAATTGTAGAGAGCAATAAGGTCACCCCTGAGTCTCCTCTTCTCCAGGCTAAGCAACCCTAGCTCCCTCAGCCTTTCCTCATAGGGCTTGTGTTCCAAACCCCTCACCAACTTCGTTGCCCTTCTCTGGACACGTTCCAGCAAGTCAACATCCTTCCTAAACTGAGGGCCCAGAACTGGACACAGGACTCCAGGTGTGGCCTAACCAGGGCAGTGTACAGGGGCAGAATGACCTCCCTGCTCCTGCTGGCCACACTGTTCCTGATGCAGGCCAGGATTCCATTGGCCTTCTTGGCTGCTGGGCACACTGCAGGCTCATGTTCAGCCTACCATCGACCAGTACCCCCAGGTCCCTTTCTGCCTGGCCGCTCTCCAGCGACTCTGACCCCAGCCTGTAGCACTGCATGGGATTGTTGTGGCCAATGTGCAGAACCCGGCACTTGGATGCGTTCAATCTCATGCTGTTGGATTCTGCCCATCTGTCCAGCCTGTCAAGGTCCCTCTGCAAAGCTTCTCTACCTCCAGCACATCAACTCCTTCCTCCATCTTGGTGTTGTCCGCAAATTTACTGATGATTTACTCAACCATAACAAACCATATGCATTTGTGGGCTTAGAATGAAATATTTTTGGTATTCAGTTCTATAAATAATAGAAATTTTCACTATTCAGTTCTATTAATAATAATAATTATTAATAATAAACCATAAATTATGAATATGATATCATAGCTGTCTAGCCATTTTCATCTTAGTTGTCTGTGGAAATATTGTATTATTATTTGGAATTGTTTTTTTCCCTATTAAGATTGCATGCTAACTGTGAAGACTAATGTAAAAATCACATATATTAACTGATTTCAGCTCTTCAGATGGAAATCGGTTCTAGAATAATAAGGCATTAGCCTTATCTGAACTCAAATGTTCAGCTAACATGAAATTCCTCTTGTAATTGAATAGGACTGTTGATGCCATCGTATTTTTCTGAGGTGCATCTGTAGTTATAGTAGCAGGAGAATTGTTTTGCAAAAGACCCTCCAATATTAATGACAAACGTGAGAAATAGGATCAAATGGTAACAAACTACAGAAATGCATAAAATACTTCTTAAATTATTCTTATCAAGTAGCAGAAGTAGCTTAAACAGGTGTTATGCACAGATTATGCTTAGGGAATCTAAATGGGGATTGTAGCACATGGTAAAGGTTTAGTAAATACTTTTCTAGTCCAAGATCAATGCCATCGATTGTCATTAAAGTGGCAAGCTAAAAACAATGAAGTGGTTTCTAATTTTCAGGCTCCTGAAGGAGTCTGCTCTATCTCTTCCTTTTTCCAGTTAAGAGCATCATTAAATGGTAAGAGCAAACAGCATATTGAGAGGCCAAGTGTTTTATTAATTCATCATCAGAATTATCTCAGCACATTAATATTAATAGCTTCAAATTGGATTTCATTTAGGAGGTGAAATAAATATGCTGATAGTAAAAGCCTACATAGCCAATGAATCTTTTGAAATGGCGCTTGCACAGGGCAATACTCAAAACAGATATAATAAGTCATGCTGACTTTAGCATGGGGACACCTGCCAGGTGTCTGGTCTGGAACTCACTGAAATTTTGACTCTAAACAAGGATTTCTGTCTCTTTTGGAAGCTTGGTGATTAAGTGACTGAGGCAAATCTGGACATTTATTCCTCCCTTTTTGTACCTTTTGTCAATTATTGTATTTGGCAGTCACCCCAAAAAACTCTATACTCTATATCTAATCAACTAAACCATGGCGCTAAGTGCCTCATCCAGTTTCTCTTTAAACACTTCCAGTGATGGTGACTTCACCACCTCCCTGGGCAGCCCATTCCAATGGGCAATCTCTTTCTGAGAAGAATTTCTTCCTAATATCCAGCCTAACCACCCCTGGTGCAGCTTGAGACTGTGTCCTCTTGTTCTGCCATGGGTTGCCTGGGAGAAAAGACTGACCCCCACCTGGCTACAACCTCCCTTCAGGGAGTTGTATATGGCAATAAGGTCTCCCTTGAGCCTCCTCTTCTCCAGGCTAAGCACCCCCAGCTCCCTCAGCTTCTCCTCATAGGGCTTGTGCTCCAGACCCCTCATCAGCTTTCTTGCCTTTCTTTGGACATATTTGAGCAACTCAACATCTTTCTTAAACTGAGGAGCCCAGAACTGGACACAGGACTCAAGGTGTGGCCTAACCAGTGCTGAGTACAGGGGCAGAATTACTCCTCTATTCCTGCTGGCCACACTATTTCTGATCTCAGAGCATTATTCTGTGTTTGCATTTGGTTTGATTCACAGCTAGTGTATTTTTTTTTGTCTTTTTCATTATTAAATTCTCTAAACCCACAGAGTCATTGATTTTGTGGCTGGTTGCAAGGAGAAATACTATTCCTAAGTAAATGCCAAAGAAAAATTATTTTTTCCCTCATTTGCAAGGATGCCACATGGCCCAAGGAGGAAAGAAGGGGAAGAGTATACATGAAGATGCAGTTGTACATGGACTTAGCTAAAGTCACACTTCTTTATCTGGAAGGTCACTGATAACGCAGGCCTTCCCTCTTACTTTCTTCCTCCAGGAGCCAGACTGTGTCTATAACCTTCCTGTTATCAGCACTAATGCCAATGCTAAACTGGAAGAAAAGTGGCCACTCAGGAGAAAAATGCCTTTTTTTCTCTCACCCCCCTTTCTTTTTTAAAATCAGGTGCTACAGCTACATTCTGACATCTTACCTAATGGCTTCTGTTTTGCACAAATGTCAGAATCAGCCAGATTTAGTCCAGATAGATAAGTCCATAGCCACATTCACCACTCAGTTAGTTCCTGCTGTTTGTGGCTTTGAGGGTATTATTACATTTGTTGAAGATCATTATTACATGGAGATGATCCAATCACAGTGCCATCCTGTCATTCAAGGAGCCTGTTCTGGGAGCCCAAAGCAGCCTGAAGGCTTCCTGTTTTCAGGAGGCTTCTTATTGCTAGAAGGGAGATAGAGATTAGTCAGAGTCGGAATACAGAATTAACCAGGTTGGAAAAGGCCTTTGAGATCATAAAGTTCAACCTATCACTCAACACCATCTAATCAACTCAACCATGGCACTAAGTGCCTCATCCAGTCTCTTTTTAAGCACCTCCAGTGATGGTGACTCCACCACCTCCCTGGGCAGCACATTCCAATGGCCAATCTCTCTTTCTGGGAAGAATTTCTTCCAACACAGGATATACCTAGGAGTCTAGTTTCTGGAGCCATTGGATACTGAAATACTAGTTTAATTTTTCTGTTTTACATTGCTTCTCAAAAGAACCCCTAAACCAAAACTGTACCATGGAAAATGTAATGCTGCACAGAATAAAAAATGAAGTCATTTTATGAGCCAAAGTAAAGAACCCTTCACTGCAATACGACCAGCATTTGGGGAAGGTGGAGTCACCCCTGCAGAAACAGGGGAGAGCTTGAGCATAGGTTAGAATTTGCTAATCTGTCCATCCACTGGTGTATATCTCTGTCTGTATGGAGGATAGAGAGATGGAGTACCAGGACACCATACATGAGAAGAGGGGAAAAACACAGGCAGGGCAGTAGACAGCTACTCTTTCCCACAACCATAGTGAGACAGCCGGTCTGGCACTGAGTGACTGTCTTAGGGCTTGGGTTTTCCTTTGCCTTGGCAAGTGAAGCAACTAAAGCAGAAGAGAGAATGTGGCTCAAAATTGTGTTTCTACCCCAAACTCTTTCAGTTCTCTGTGGTATTTGTGCTTCATAAAAACATAAACACAAGGCAAATATGCTCTTGATTGGAAAAGAGCAAAACTAGACACATGCTTTGACTTTTCCCAGGTAAACAATGGCAAACTTGCCCTGAGCAGGAGCATCATGATCAGGAGACGTGCATTTTGAATAATCTGCTTTCATGTTGCAAGCTCCTCTACAGTAATGGCCATGCATGAGACTGAAGTGTAATTGAATGGATATTGGCACTGTTGTACAGTAGAGAGGTAGCTCTGGCAGCTAAAAAGTGCCTATGACACACTGTGGCTGCCTAGACACCTTTTAGTTAACCTAATAGAAAGACTATCTTAAGGAAGGGTTTGCCCTCTGCTCTTAACCAACTAAGTAACTTTTATGTCCAAGGATTAACCTCCTGCGGCTGAAGGTACTGACTGTCCCTCCAAACAAACAAGAGAAGGGCATGAAGATTTGTTAGTGCTTGAGGCACAGCTGCTAGGAAGAGACAGACTTTGCATTTTGAATTGTCCTGAAGCCTGAATCTCTCATTTCAAACAGCTCATCTTCACATGTTGTATAAGCATTTTCTTGGGAGCTTAGCTCAACAGCCTGCTGCAGTCTACATGAGAAAATGGAACACTTGTTCCTATGCATGTTAAAATCCATGTTAATCAAGAAGGAAGTGGCTCCTGTGAGGGACTTTCCCCCTCCTCTCCCTCTTTTGCTACCAGAAATGTACAAGGAGATTATTCTTGTGGTTCTGATCATGAACTGAGAATTACAACATGATTTCCTGGCATTGCCACAGATTTGTTGTCTGTTCACTTAATTTGTCCATGTTTTGGATCCCAACTGACCTCATAGAAGGATTCTTTCTTTAATGCAACCACAATGCTTTAATGTTCATGAGGGACTTAGCATCTCTGGTGCAGGGCCTTTGAGACCTTGAGATTGTAGAAGTTTTATGTAAATTGTCTTTGTCACCTCAGAATATCTGGACTCTTCCCTACCAGTGACTTGCAGTCAACAGACTTTCAGAAGTGATAATGAAAATGTGGATTCAAAGCATTTATCTGACAGTCTGTGCTGGCGTAAGCCTCAAACATTGTTCTCAGGCTAGTGCTCCTGAAATTTATTATGAACTAAAAGACGTTCCCAACAGCCTGCCACTATTACTGGAGAAAGAATGTGCAACAGGGACTGCCATTTAGGCCACCATTTGGAATGGCATTTAGAAGCTGCTGCCTGGAGTTGACATCCAGAATAATGAGGCTGACATTCAGAGGACCCACCCAGCAAGCAGAGGCAGAAGTGATCTAATTGTTACTGCTTTCTTTCAGACTCCCCCCCCCCCTCTATCTTTTTCTGGATTTTCCCCAAAATAAATTACTCTAATTTAACAAAAGTCTGGAATGAAGAAGAGTTATTCTGTTTAGTTTGGGAACTGGTATTTTTCAAGTTTTCTTAATTAGTAATATAATGGAGAGGTTATTATCAAAATATGCTGGGTTCAGAGTATGCTAAAGCTCTCTTAGGACCCAGTTTAGTATTTGTTACATTTCAGCCAAGCCAAACACAGCACGTTCAATTTGCTTCTTACTTTTTTTGGTGGTCATTTCCCATAGCACAACAGGGAATCTTCCTTCCTACTGGTGGGAGCAACAGCGAAACATTCATATGTCACACCAAGAAAATCAAAAGGCTCCTTTATGTCTGTTTATTACTTGTCTCCCGAGGCAGACAGCAAGTGACCAGTTATTTGTTAAGCTATACATATCACTGGCTGTATCTTATCCTCTCTTCTCTCATATGAGATCTTCTGTCAAATGACAATGTTCGTCTCCCTTCCACTCCTCATTTCATCACTACGGTGATGCAACGCCTACCCAGTTAGAAGGAAGTCCATAAAAATATTTACTCAAATGGTGTTACTACTGGGAACTTTCCTGGGGCTGCCAATTTTAATATTAATGCAAACACCTCTACTTGTACCTTTAACGCACCTTTAATGCCCCTCCTCATTCTTCCTGAAAAGTTGTGCATCTTTTCCACATCTTTATTTTAAATTGAAAATTCAGTGCATATTACCAGAGGAGGTTTTCCAATGAGATTATTAACAGAATTCGTTTCACAAACACTAAGGAAAATAAACCTGATTGACAGGGGAAATAGAATAGAATAGAATAGAATAGAATAGACCAGTTTGGAAGAGACCTTCAAGATCATCGTGTCCAACACATCAACCAATGCAACCCACTTAGACAATTAAACCATGGCATCAAGTACCCCATCAAGTCTCCTCCTGAACACCTCCAATGAAGGTGACTCCACCACCTCCACGGGCAGCCCATTCCAATGGGCAATCACTCTCTCTGTATAGAACTTTTTCCTAACCTCCAGCCTAAACCTGCCCTGGTGCAGCCTGAGACTGTGTCCTCTTGTTCTGGTACTGGCTGCCTGGGAGAAGAGACCAACCCCTGCCTGGCTACAACATCCCTTCAGGTAGTTGTAGAGAACAATAACGTCACCCCTGAGTGTCCTCTCCAGGCTAAGCAACCCCAGCTCCCTCAGCCTCTCCTCCTAGGGCTTGTGTTCCAAACCTCTCACCAACTTTGTTGCCCTTCTCTGGTTTAGTTGTTTAGGTGGGTTGGATTGGTTGATGGGTTGGATGCGATGATCTTGAAGGTCTCTTCCAACCTGGTGTATTGTATTGTATTGTATTGCATTGTACTTATACTGATGCATTTACAAAATGTAATGAGAGGAAATCAAGGCCAAAGGAAAAGCAAAATATTTTGATCATGTTTACAATTCCATCACGCAACATACAGAGAGGAATGTCTTGCACTGAGCTGCAGGTAAAAGAAAATATGAGAAAGATCCTGATTTTGAAAGAAGAGCAATATTTGAACCCCAGCAGAAAAAAGCCTATTCAGAGACTTGCACAATCCCTATAACCACTGAACGAGATGAGGATACTGATGATTCAGGTGAAGTTGTGGCACTCTAACAAACAGCTCAGCACAGCTGCTATAACTTAAAAACATTCTGTTAGAAACAAGGTGAAAGAACCCGTCAGGATTTATCAACAAGAAGATATATGATCATCTTTTTAACTTACTTAGGAACACAATCTCTGCCACAAATAGATTACAAACTTTTGCAACAGCATGAAGTACGCATATTGCTGTAGGTGTTTCTAGAGAAGACTCCTGTGTGATGGATTAGAAGATACACATTGGAAATTTCATTATCAGTAGCAGGCAAAATTGCCAAGTAGCTTCACTTTTTTTCTGAGGGGGCAGTGGAAGTGGAGAGGGGTACAGGGGAGATGCATTGATTGTTTCCTACATGGTTTAATCTTTTATGAGTTTCTTTGGTACTCTACTAAAAATTACAAACATTGGCTTTATCTTCCTCTGCAAGTGTCATATTCATTATGCTAGATAGTCTTTGACAGTGTAAACTACATGAACACTTGGTAGCTGTATTCTGTGGTCCTCAAGCATTATGACAAATAGGACAATATAGGGCTCCACTGCACAGTCTCTGGAAGTGTTTAATGTATTTTACTATTTAAGATGGTTTTCTTTTTGCATATCTGCAAAGCAAGACTGATACATTTTAAGGTGGTCTGGAAGCCAAGATGTAGTCAACTTTGCATATAGACAAGACATTCCCATTTGGAGCACTAACTTCATAAACAGCAAGGGAAGTCCTTCATCTTTCAGGAAGTTACCTGCTATGACCACTTTCTTAAATAGAAAGGCAGGATGTATCTTTTAGTTAGTCTCTGCTCTTCCTTTGCTATTGTTATTTAGGCAGTCAATCTGACAAAAGATATATAAATAATGGAACATAACAGCCAAATTATTTATAGTCTTTACTCAGATGGTTCCAACTATTTAACCTAAACCCACAATTTTGCATTTTCAGTACATATCCAACATGGTTTTTAGGGTGTCAGGTAATGATAAAACTAGGGGGAATGGAATAAAACTAGAAATGGGTAGATTCAGACTGGATGTTAGGAAGAAGTTCTTCCCCATGAGGGTGGTGAGACACTGGAACAGGTTGCCCAGGGAGGTGTTAGAAGCTTCATCCCTGGAGGTTTTTAAGGCCGGGCTGGATGTGGCTGGGAGTAATCTGATGTAGTGTGAGGTGTCCAGGCCCATGGCAGGGGAGTTGAAACTAGAAGATCCTCGAGGTCCCTTCCAACCCTAACAATTCTATGAATTCTAACAGTGATTCTAGATACAGCTGACAAAAAAAACCCACAGACTTTTTGAGAACAAAGGAAGATTTCTTAACAATGTACATTGAAGTGCACACAACATTTTGATCAGGCTTGCCCCTGCACACTACCTAGGAGCAGCATCCTCAAAAAAACACAACAACAACAAAAATCCCTCTAACAGGTTGAGTGAAGCAGACTACTCAAAGATTAATCAGCTAGAATTTGCAATAACTCAATTGGTTTGCCAAATGTGATCAATGATAACAAAAGAAACATTTAGCCAAAAGGGAAGTAAATATCTGTGGTCCTCACAAGAGTCATTTATTGATTGAACTTTGATTTGTGAAGTGTTTTTAGTATCCACAACTAGAGTCATGATGTAAGTAGTACCAGGCTCAATGACATAGGGGGATTATGCCACAATGCTGTATTTATTCTTATTTACTTTTTGATGAAACTTGTCCTACAGACACTGAATTTCTCTTGCTGTCTTAAAGTCAGGTATCCTGGCCAAGCTGTCAGCCTGTGGCTTGGATAGCAGCACTCTGTGCTGGAGGGCCGAGCCCCAGAGAGTGATGGTGAATGGTGCCACATCCAGCTGGAGGCCAGTCACTAGTGGTGTCCCCTAGGGATCAGTGCTGGGCCCCATCCTCTTTAACATCTTCACTGATGATCTGGATGAGGGGGTTGAGTCAGTCATCAGTAAATTTGCTGATGACAACAAGATGGGAGCAAGTGTTGATCAGTTTGAGGATAGAAGGGCTCTGCAGAGGGACCTTGACAGGCTGAACAGATGGGCAGAGTCCAACATGATTTCATTCAACAAGTCCAAGTGCCGGGTGCCGCACTTTGGCCACAACAACCCCATGCAGCACTACAGGCTGGGGTCAGAGTGGCTGGAGAGCTGCCAAACAGAAAGGGACATGGAGGTACTGATTGACAGCTGGCTGAACACGAGCCAGCAGTGTGCCCAGGTGGCCAAAAAGGCCAACAGCATCCTGGCCTGCATCAAGAATAGTGTGGCCAGCAGGAGCAGGGAAGTCATTGTGACCCTGTACTCTGCACTGGTTAGGCCACACCTGGAGTCCTGTGTCTAGTTCTAGGCCCCTTAATTTAAGAAGGATATTGAAACTCTTGAACGTGTCCAAAGAAGGCCAAGGAGGCTGGGGAGAGGCCTTGAGCACAAGCCCTGTGAGGAGAGGCTGAGGGAGCTGGGATTGTTTAGCCTGGAGAGGAGGAGGCTCAGGGGAGACCTTATTGCTGTCTACAACTACCTGAAGAGTGATTGTAGCCAGGAGGGGGTTGGTCTCTTCTCCCAGGCAACCAGTGACACAACTAGAGGACACAGTCTCAAGCTGTGCCAGGGGAAGTTTAGACTCGAGGTGAGGAGAAAGTTCTTCCCAGAGAGAATTGTTAGCCATTGGAATGTGCTGCCCAGGGAGGTGGTGGAGTCACCATCCCTGGAGGTGTTCAAGAGGGGATTGGATGTAGCACTTGGTGCCATGGTCTAGTAGTCTTGAGGTCTTGGTTGACAGGTTGGACTTGATGATCTTTGAGGTCTTTTCCAACCTTATTGATTCTATGATTCTATAATTCTATCTTTGTAGAAGAGCATGCATGCACTGTACAGTCAGCTGTAACAACTAAGGTTATTCCATGTGGATCTTCAGCATAATAATTCTTATTGGAGTCTATGAGGTAGACATTCTGGGTTAAATATATTAAATATTGCCTGAAAAGAGATGATTTTTGATTATTCCCTGACTTCTTTCTTATATTAGAATGCCTTGTGAAATGTCTTGGACCTGTTGTATGAAAAGTGTGAAAAGGTCTGATGAATGTTTGAACACGAAGGTATGGGCATGATGACAAAGGAGGCATACATAATAAATTGAGTATTTTTAAATTGCCAGAACTGCTCTCTAGAAAGTGTATGTTCTGTTTAGATAATAGGTAATAGATAGTACTCTAGAACTGCAAGTGGAAGAAGCATTTGAAACACAAAAGTATCCCTCAGCCTTTTTGTAACGAACGTAAAAGATTATTAGAGAGGGAAGAACTGTGATGTATCAGTGTGAGCACTAAAAGCAGTAGTGGGCAATCATTTGAAATGGGAAATTACTTAAATTGTAAATCTGTTGTCTCAATCATCAAATTACAAGGAAACTGCAAATGAAGAAATAATATCATTTATTTACAGTATCATGCTTAAAAAGGACAGTAAAGTACACAAAGAAAGATTTAACGACACAATTGGTTTTTAGAGCAGGCTCAATGCAAGTTAAGATGATGAAAATTAGGAAATAGAGTCCGGAACACTGCAAAGAAAAGGGAAATTAGAAAGGTATTAAAATTTCCTATATACAAAAGAAAGAAGACCAGATGAGAGCATGATTCTGGATTGACTTATTCCTGGAGAGTTATGAGTATATATTAAGGCCAGAATCATCCCTAAATTTAAATGAGACACAAATAAACACTTTATTAAAATTCACTGCCATCATTAGGATAAAAGGAAAATATTTGAAGTGTCATAACCATGTAGAGGAATAAAAGGTAGCAGCAAATCGAAAGAAAATGGCCTTGTTTGTTTCCAAGGATAAGATGAGTTCAAAGACATCTGACTCTGGAGCCCCTATTACAGGAAGGATCTGGATGTGCTGGAGCATGCAGAGAAGGGCCACGAGGATGATCAGAGGGCTGGAGCACCTCTGCTATGAGGACAGACTGAGGGAGTTGGGGCTGTTTAGTCTGGAGAAGAGAAGGCTCAGAGGAGACCTTCTTGTGGCATTCCAGTGTCTGAAGTGGGCTTACAAGAAAGCTGGGGAGGGACTTTTTAGGGTGTCAGGTATGTTGGGACTAGGGGGAATGGAACAAAGGTAGATTCAGATTGGATGTTAGGAAGAAGTTCTTCCCCATGAGGGTGGTGAGACACTGGCACAGGTTGCCCAGGGAGGTGGTGGAAGCCTCATTCCTGGAGGTTTTTAAGGCCAGGCTGGATGTGGCTCTGAGCAACCTGATCTAGTGTGACGTACCCCTTCCAACCCTAAGAACTCTATGATTCTATGATTAATAGTTTCAGGAACTGTAACAATATAGTAAAAGAAAGCAAAAAGAACAAAAAAAAGAAAAAGAAAACTGAGTAATTTATTCAAAGCAAAATTTGGTCAGATGAAAACATATGGCAATGACCTGTTGAAATTTAAGCAAAAGGAAACTCCTAGTTTTGGAAGTCTGGGCATCCAAATTCCAGTTGAAAACCTGTGTTGCCAAGGAAGAGGAGAACTTTATGTCAGTACCTAGAATACTTACTGATAACAACCAAATAAGGAGATCTGGTATTATTTCAGTGTGGTTATTATTTTGAAAGAGGAGAAAACAAAAACTCCACACATTGTTTTCCATAGCTCCTATTGGAGGTAACGTTATCCATTTCATCACTTTCACTTCTGCCTTGGGAATCTACCTATCAAGACATCAATTGACACATCAGGGACTTCTTGCAAAGTAAATGATTTTGAAGTACAAGTTTTTTTCTTTGCTTGTTTGCTTGTTGTTTTTACTAGATCCAGAATGATGCAAGTTTATTAGATACACCATGATTTGATTTTGATTTTCTAATGGTACTCTATAAAACAGGAAGAATACAAACATATAGCAGAATATATTGTTTGAACTGGTTTGCATCTTCTGGCCATGATCATCACACAATTAAAGGTTTATTTTAGTATCAGCCTGACATAGTCTTATCCTGGTAGAAAGAAAACTGGTCAGATGTAAGAATAACTTAATTTCAACAATAATACATCTATTTTTTTAACAAAAATTAACTCTACACTATTGATTTCCTTAATAAGTGGAAGGTATCCTATTTTTAACTTTTTCCCTCTACCTGCTCAGCCACTGGGAGATATTTGACAGTTTTCCTCTACTGTGGCAGCATTTTTGAGATGAAGCTTTTGACTTGTACATATGCTAATTTTAAAAAGATGAACTTTTTCTATCCTAGTGTTAGAGTGTCTAACAGGGAGAATTTCCACAATGGTCTTGGTGAATAAAGATGTCATTAAAATCTAAGCTGATAGGCACTGAACCTGTACTTAAGTGATGTTTGACCTTCAAGACTTTGTACAGTCATTGCTGTAGCTGCATGCAGCTGTAGTAGAGCCTCAGGAAATGGATTTTTTGCTTTGGTGAGAGTGAAAAGCAGGCACTAGAAGGCTGGGCAGTGAGAAACAAAGGACTTGAATAAGATGAGAAAAATGCTTGCATATCTACTTCTGGAAGTAGAAGTCTGTATTACATGGGAGCCTACAGAGTTATGGTGTGTTAAGAAGAGGCCCCAAGGAACTGCCTCTTTGTCCAATCAAAAAAAAAAATAAAATAACTGAAATAGGATTTTGCATAAACAGAAAATTTTGTGATCCCTTATTTTACAGGCTCAGATGTTGCTTTCCAATCCACCTGTTTGCATGCATCATGTCATTAGAGGGAAAGGAATACTGCAGCAAACTGATGCTGGTCTGGTGTTTACAAATCAGTCAGACACCTTATTATACTGATGCATCTGCAAAATAGGCTTAAAAATCTTCAGGAGCAAGGAAAACCTGCATCCTTAAATAGGGTTTGGGTCTACTGTCTGGCGTTACAAACAAACAAAAAAAAAATAGTTAACAATCAGAAATTATCGATGGGGAATGACAAAAAGGTTGTCAAGCAGTCAGGTTTTACTCTACTAATTTTTCCTGAAAGGATTCAGTCAGCCATCTGACAGACATTTGATAGGTATTAAATAAATGTATGAAATAACATATTTGACAAGTGTTTCTAGTGTTTTTTTTGGTCTCTCCTAGAAGGATCTAGTTCAGAAACTGCCTAAAATACAAAGCTGTTTTGCTTAATATTCATTTAAAGACATTTTAAAATATGTGGTCCATAGCAGTTTTGTTAGCAGTCAGTATAGACTTCAGGACAAAGAGGATAAGAGGCTAAAGGAATGTTTCACCTTAGGTAGTAGACTTTTAAGTGAGTGCTTGCATTTCTGAAAGGGAAGTTTGAGTACACAAGCAGTTTTAAAAGAAACAAATTTCTGTCTCCTTCTAGCCTGGAAACTGAACACAGCTACTTCCCACATGAGAGTGACTGAAAAAGTAGCCAGCTATGGATTCAGTAGTTGGTGAGACACATGATTTTGAAAGATGTAATTTGTTATATCAGCCCTTAATAGATTTGTTTGATATTTTGGAGGAGTCATAGAAACATGAGTTTAAATAGCCTAGAAATACACAGATTCAGGTTTAGTTCTTCATTGTTCAATATGCAGGTTCTTACAGCTCATGATTCTATAATAAAAAACTGCTCAATTTACAGGCCGAACAAAACTCTGCAAATTGGCTCCTCAGGTTCAGTTCTCCTTCAGTTGTCTCACCCAAGACACTATGAACTGCCTTGTAGGCTTTAACTGTGAATGGTACGCTCTGATCTACTCCTGCAACTTCACAATATTTGAACTTTCTGTTTCCCAGGGCACTGCAAAAACCTTTTGCTCCCATTCCTCTTGAAATAAAAAGCAGTGTTCTTTATGAATTTTTAACATGGCACACTTTTCCTGCCAGTGCTTTCAGGCAAGTCACGTCAGTATCTGGACACTTGAATCTGAAGCTCAAAGCCTGACTGCTTCTATTTGTAAACAAGTGTGAACAGCATGAGCACAGTAGTGTCACTTCCCAGTAAATTCAGTGTTATGAAATTACAAATGTATGTAGTATAGAACAGTTTGACAAAGCTGTATTGAAATACATTATTCATAGTAATCTTTTTCAAAACCTGACATTTTGGAGAGTTTTCCATTTTGTGCATCATAAAATTGTAATGTTGGTTTTCAAAATGGGAGAAACAACAACAACAAAAAGCTGAATATGTTCAGACTTTTGCTTCCAGAGAATCTTTTCCAAAGGAGAAAAGTATTTTGCTCCCCACCACCACCTATTTCAGGTACTTCCCCTCCCCCCACCCCACCCCCTAAATATCACAAATGAATTACAACTGATCTTTATCTGCCATGGCATTCACAGCCTGAATTTTGTTTGTGGTGTGTGCATGTGTGTGGTCAGGGAAACAATACGTGTCAAGACTTGCTTATAAAATCAGTTCTAAGCCTTTAACCTTCAGCAGAGCACTGAATAATTGAGGGGTCTATGGACACTGACATTTATGGCAAAGCAGGAAAATAGATGTCTATTGATGGGGCTGTATCTCTGATCATAGTTCATAGTCCCTCTTTCAGTGGTGGAGTTAACATTACCTGCTTGATGTCAGGCAGTGATCGCTGCCAGATGGTCTCAGGCTGATGGTCCCAGGTCTCCTGTGCCAGCAATAGCTGTTTTGCTGATATGATCAACATAATTCAATCACTGTCAGTACTTATTTCTTCCCTGTTTCCCCATGCTAGTCACTTGCTGACTTTTCCCTTCTGTACACTGTTTTTGAAAGATACTAGCACAAGGGAAAATAAAAGTGAGCATTAGTCAACTTCTTCAGGTTTTGTTTCATGCCCCCCTCCATTCCCATAGCAGTTTGATTGTAAAGGCTGTCCCCTGAATGCAGGGAAATTTTATGTGCTTGAAAATATCACTGTGACCTAAGTGGAATAGTCACTTTGTGGAGTTTTACTAACTCACTGAATCACATTTCTCCTGTCAGAAGACTTTATTACACCTGTGAAAAAATAAGTGGCTGTTACAAATCTTATCTGAAACAGCTGCTACAAATTTTATAGACTTTTGTTTATGTTAAATATTCAGCCATGACTTTTTAATTTTAGAAACATTTTCTTTACTGGAAAAATGTTATACTCTATAAAAATAGCTTTACTACTTTCCACTATTTTCCTTTGTAGTTCACAAAAAACTGCTGTGAAGAGTCCATGGAAGATAGTGTCTGAAAGGGAGGGCAGCTGGAGAAGGATGCAATTCCTATGTCTCTACCTCTGGCTTGCACTGTAACCTCCATGATAAACGCAGCTTTGTAAGGATCAGAGGCTGTCTCTGCAGGAAAATCAGACCAGCTTCAAAGTACTTGTGTTGATGTAGAGAAAGAGATATTGTCTTTTCCCCCTTACAACCTTCCAAAACTCTTATCACCTCCACAGTGGTATATGCCTAGACCACAGTATTTTGTTTAGATGTCACTATAGAGAAGACTTCCAATAGTACTGTCCATCATTTTATGACAGCTACTTCAGCTTGATTTACACTGGAGACTGACAAATTTATCTTACCTCTATAATAACTTTAAAAAAAAAAAAGTTATGTAGGAGACTAATGATCTTTTCATTGTCAACTGCTGAGAACTCCCACAAACGATAATCGCTAATTAATACTTTCCATACCCTAACATTCTTTCTGTCCAAGAGATAAGCTACTTTGGGCACTCTGAAGCCATCCTCTCAGCTTGGCATTCCTACTTGTTCAGTTTAACAGTGAAAAATGACATGAAAATGAAGAATACTACTTGCTTCCTCCAGTGGTTTTGATTAAAAAAAATAATCATCCAGCTCATGAAAAAAGTAAGATCTGTGTCATAGCACATAGCTAACTAAAGCCTGTGCTAGAAGAATTGAGGAGTCTTTTTTTCACTCCCCTTTCATTTTTTTCTTATGCTTAACACACATTTATTGAGTTTTAAAAACATAAATTGCACAGCTGATCATTACATTACAGATGCAGCAAACAAAATGGATAAGAAAAGGACCAGTTGTTATATTATCCAGTGCCTTAAGATACACTGGTGTACATGTAGATCTACATCCTCTTTTTGCCATTGATAATTTATCGTTTTCTGCTGCAACTCTCCAACTCTATCAGTCAAGTTTCTGTCCCAGATGGCCTGGGATCTTCACAACCTCTTGACTTTGGACAATGTAGAGGCAATCCCATTTGCTGTAGAATTTAAGCATTTTTCCCAGATTTCATATCTTTTGTTGGATATTGCTTGACCTTCAGCAGCAGTCAAGTCCCAGGTCTCAATATTTGACTTCAGAGCGTCATGGTCAGGCACATCACAGACTGTATATTAATTCACCATCAAACATTCAGAACTGTATAACTGACAATGCCTGGGGTGAAGCTACTGAGAGGCTGAGATAAACCTAAAGCTCAGTGGGCATAATAACTAACTGACATTTCCCATGAAACTTCAGGTTAGATTGCCAGATTAACAGTGAATTGCTAGAGCTGGGTACCAGTGTCACAACAGCTGTGATTTGTGCTTTGTCTTTCCTGGACAGAATGGCAGCAAAGGGGAGGAGTACAGTGAAGCACGGCATATATGACATCTTGTTTGTGACAAGACAGATGAGGAGGATAAAATAAATATAAAACCCCAATTCATAACTGTTTTACCATCTCATTGGTTGTAACATACTGTTAATAAAGAGAAGAACTCAGCAATGAGAGAAACTAGTTACTCCACTTCTCAGAACCGTATCCCTTGGGAATTAAGGAATGCTATTTGAAGACCTCTGAGTGGATAGGCACACATTTCCATGTGTGTTGTCCATTTGCTTGTGTTACAAGCAGAAACAGCAAGAAGCTGATGCAGAAGTATTTGGTGTTAATTTAAGCTTTAGTAAGTCTTACTGCTTTCATATACTGGGCCAGAAAACTGCTAGAATCTTTCCATACTTATTTCAACAGAAAAAATAGCATCTGAAATAAATGTAATGTGTATGTGTCAAACTTGAGTACATAGTAACTCTCATTTTTCATCCTACAGTCTGGTTTTGGTAGTATATAATCTCATTTTGCTGGGCAACTCCAATTTACAGCCTACACAGATATAAGCATACTTGCACTATCCCAGCTATAAAACAGTGACTGAAATGTGTGCTATTGAAAGATTGATTTGATTTTGCACCATATGATGCCAACAAAAGAAGCAGTTCTGCAGCAGCAGAATGCCTCCTGACATTGGGGGAACTTCAAAGTTCTTAGCAATTCAAAGCCCAAAAACTTCTACAATTGTTAGTCTCTTGTCTTTCACAAATTCTCTTTATACTCTAATTCATGCAAATTCTTATTGAGTGTTCAGTTTTAGTTTTAGAAGTTATTATGCAGAGATAACATATCTCCATAAATTATTTTAGGTGTCAGCCATGCTACTCAGAAGATTGCATAAACAGTGCTCATGAGTTTGAGGTAGATTTATGCAATCAAATGAGGTAAATTAGGCAATGAAATAGAAGATACACTGCTTGTAACCATTATTTCCAAGATACCTTGGATTTGGAGATTGTTTTAATCTGTGACATTCAGTCTGAATCACCACAAGACTTTCTGAGGTGGCAATTAGATGCACTATATGAGCAAAGCTTAATTATCATCCTGTGAGCAGGATGAAGCAGCAGTGAAGTTTTGCACATGCTGGAAGGAGAGACAGCCAGGAGAATTAATCTAAAAAGACAGTTTTCAGTTTGCAAAATATGGTGCCACTTGCAGAATTAGATCAGATAACTTCCCCTCATCTACTTTCAGTGTTCTGTGTACCTTTTAACTATTATTGGTATGATCTGATAACTAGTAATTGCACTTACAAATGGGATACTTAATTACATAGAATCACAGAATGGCAGGGGTTGGAAGGGACCTCTGGAGATCATCTAGTACAATCCCCTCGCTAGCATAGATACGCCTAGATCAGGTTGCGCAGGAATGAACCCAGGTGTTCTCTCCAGAGAAAGAGACTTTAAATAAACCCAGTAATAGGAGAGGTTTGAAGAAAAAGTGAACAATACTTTACTCCCAATGAATGAGCACATTCTTTTGGTTTTTTGTTGTTGTTTTGGTTTTTGGTTTGGTTTTCTGTTGTCGTAGTTTTTTGGTTTGGTTTGTTTCTGTTTTGTGGTTTTGCTTGGTTTTTTTTGTTTTACCCTTAGGAGGACCATACCATTAGCAGTGAAGATTCTATGCATAATTCAGAGTAAAATTTAGTTGCACACGACCTTTATTGCCCAGTATATAAGCTTTACAGGCAATGGATTGTGATTTGTAGCACATCAAAAGGTGGGGAGCTAAACCATACTCAGTTTTTGCCCCCTTAGTCTCACTATCCAAATGATAATATTTCTGTTTAAAGAAGACTTACAGAAAAATTCACTTCTAAGTAGCTAAGGTTCATTGTCATAGACATTTTGAACTGTTATTCATAGTTTGCTTTGTTTCACTGTAAATCACAATGGAATAATTTATTCTGAATTAAATAGCTGAGTGTAAATACATTCAGCAGCAGCAGCCGTGAATGTATCATCAGAATGTATCTGATGTTAATGAGATCTCCATTAAGACCTCAGTTTCACTGGCCAAGGAGATTTGCAGGATTTGCACAGTCAGTTGAATGAAAACTCCTAAACTCCATGTACTCTACCAGAACAGAGTTTGTGCTTCAACAATCACTGCGGTCATCACTGACAGCAGCAGTTATCTGTCTTCCAGCTCTGAGCGACTGATTTGCCATATTTTCAATAAACAAAGCAATGGAAGTTGGAAAGCTTCGCTGGAAAAAGTTTCATTTATTTCTCTCAACAAAGTCATACATGGCTAGTGAGAGGCCTTGAGCACAAGCTCTATGAGGAGAGGCTGAAGGAGCTGGGATTGTTTAGCCTGGTGAGGAGGAGGAGGCTCAGGGGAGACCTTTATTGTCTACAGCTACCTGAAGGTGGTTGTAGCCAGGAGGGGATTGGTCTCTTCTCCCAGGCAACCAGCACCAGAACAAGAGGACACAGACTCAAGTTGTGGCAGGGGAAGTTTAGACTCGAGGTGAGGAGAAAGTTCTTCACAGAGAGAGCTGTAGCCATTGGAATGTGCTTCCCAGGGAGGTGGTGGAGTCACCATCCTTGGAGGTGCTCAAGAGGGGATTGTATATGGCACTTGGTGCCATTCTAGTAGTCATGAGGTCTTGTGTGACAGGTTGGACTTGATGATCTTTGAGGTCTTTTCCAACCTTATTGATTCTATGATTCTGTGATTCTATGATTCTATGTTTTGAATCCTAGTTTTGCAGTTTCATGAGTCAGCCCTATATCAGAGGGCAACCCAGAGCTTCAAACAGATACCCAAAACCTGTAACTCATCTCCCTGTCTTACAGTTGAGTAATGGGTGAGAAAAGGGGTAGAGTTAAAAATCAGTGTCTGCATAGGCACTGTCATAAGGTGATGGGAAAGAAAGTCAGTGTCCTTTTTCAGTGTCTGTGAAGGGAAGGGTTGTGGAAAAAAATATGCAAAACAACACAAAAGACCTATCCTTCATACCTCAGTATCACTTTTCTTTTAAAACATTCGTGCTTTGTGTGTTTTGAGGAGGAAAAGCTCTGTCAGAGACTTACTCACTGACAGTAACTTTTGCTTGTTCTTTTTTTATCAAAATGGTTCAATCAGGTACAGTAGTTAGAAAGTTAGGAATATAAATAAAAGAAATCTATGACCAAACAGGTTTTCCATGCAAAAAAGCTTATAAATAGGAGAGGTCATACAAACTACTCTGTGGTTTGAACAGTAAATCTTTAAATTAGGCTCTTCTCAGGTGTCTTTAAAATATGAGTTTATCTCTTGTTTTCATATGAGCCTTTCATATGACCCTTTTAAACAATAATATGTAATGAATTAAGTAAACCACTGTCAGTAGACTATTACATTTTGCTAGGTTCAGTTATGAACTAAAGAGGGGATGGTGCAAACAGAAGGGTGAATTGTTGTGTTGAATAGAATAGAATAGAATAGAATAACCAGGTTGGAAGAGACCTTCAAGATCATCACGTCCAACCTATCAAATGCTCCAACACACCTAATCAACTAAACCATGGCACAAGACTCCATCAAGTGTCGTCCTGAACACCTCCAAGAAAATAGAAAGGTTAGGGAAGGTTAGGGAAGGTTAGGGGAGGGGAAGGGGAGGGAAGGGGAGGGAGGGGAGAGGAGCTCGAGGAGAGGAGGAGAGGTCGGGGAGGGAGGGGAGGGGAGGGTAGAGGGGAGGGGAGGGGAGGGGAGGGGAGGGAGGGGAGGGGAGGAGGAATCGAGGAGAGAGAGGAGAGGAGAGGAGAGGAGACTCGAGGAGAGGAGAGGAGAGGAGAGGAGAGGAGAGGAGAGGAGAGGAAGGAGAGGAGAGGAGAGGAGAGGAGAGAGAGGAGAGGAGAGGAGACGAGGAGGGAGGAGGAGAGGAGGGAAGAGGAGAGGAGGGAGGAGGAGAGGAGCGAGGAGAGAGAGGAATGGGAGAGGAGAGGAGAGGAGAGAGAGAGGAGAGGAGGGGAGAGGAGAGGAGAGGAGAGGAAGAGGAGAGGAGAGGAGAGGAGGAGAGAATTAACCAGGTTGGAAAAGACTTTTGAGATCATCGTGTCCAACCTATCATCCAACACTATCTAATCAACTAAACCATGGCACCAAGTGCCCCATCCAGTCTCTTCCTAAACATCCGATGTTCAAAAACAGAAGTTGAAAGTTTGAATCTATTATCTAATCTAATCACTACAAAATAAATCCATCAGTTACCTGACTTACGTACTTCTTAATTCTTTCCCACACATTTTTGTTTGTTTTTACCCTGGAAAAGCTGACTTTATTTAAATAGGTTTCATGGCACCAGAAAAACAGGCCAAATTTTATATTTATTAAAATGCAGTTTCATTTTATTTTGTTTTTAATCTTTATGAACTACATCAGTGTTGGCTGCTGTAGAATAAAGCACTTGGTTAGTTTCAAGTTGAAGATGGCAACTAGGAACCTCATGGGACCAACGCTCTTACTGAACACCCCTCCATGTCTGGATTAGTATGACTGGTGTGGATGCTTTGTGTTAGGGATTTTAAAACTAGTCTGATATGTGAACATACTTACTGAAAAAATTATGAAAATGTAGAAAATACAAAGAAATGCAACAATGTTTCTTGGTACTGATCTAATTTCCCAGAATCACAGTATGTTAGGGGTTGGAAAAGACCTGGAAACATCATCTAGTCCAACAACCCTGACAGAGCAAGACTACCTAGAGCAGGTCACTCTGGAATGCATCCAGGTGGGTTTTGATTGTCTCCAGTGAAGGAGACTTCACAACCTCTCTAGGCAGTCTGTTCCAGTGGTCTGTCATTCTCACTGGAAAAAGGTTTTCCTTAGGTTTTTTTGTGGAACTTCCTGTGCCCTGGCTTGCACCCATTGCCCCTTGTCCTACCATTGGACATCACTGAGAAAAGCCTGGTTCTGTCCTCCTGACACTCACCTTTCATGTGTTTATAATCATTAATGAGGTCACCCCTCAGCTCCTCTTCTCCAAGCTCCCTCAGCTTTTCATCATAAGGAGGATGTTCCACTCCCTTAATCATCTTTGTGGCTCTGCACTGGACTCTGAAGCAGTTCACCTGTCCTTCTTGAACTGAGGGGCCCAGAACTGGACACAGTATTCCAGATGCAGCCTCACCAGGGCAGAGTAGAGGTGGAGGACTCTTGAAGGACTAACGACACCCCTTCTAATATGCCCCAGAATGGCATTGGCTGTGGCCATAAGTGCACACTGTTGGTTCATGATCATCCTGTTGCCAACCAGGAGTCCCAGGTCCTTTTCCCCAGAGCTGTTCTCCAACAGATTAGCCCCCAATCTATACAAGTACATGGTGGTGTTCTTTCTCAGATGCAAGACTCCACACTTGCGCTTGTTGAACTTCAAGTTCCCTGCCCAACTCTCCAGTCCATTAAGACTTGTAAGTGGTTTGAACTTGAGAAATAATTATATAAAAAATGTTCAAAAGACACTAGAAACTCTAACATGTCTGAAAAAGAAAATCATGTTGCAACATTTGAAGTAACTGTCCTCATATATATGTTAGTTGACAATGCATAGAAATGGATAATTTCCCGGCAGGATAAATCCATGATCATGGTTATTTCATTCAAGACAGAATATCTGAATCTAGCCTTCTAGAGAACCAATGTTGGATTGATTCTTTGGATGTTGTGGGGTGGTTTTTTTAAGCTGCCTAATTTAGAAATTAATAAATAGATCCTTTTATAAATTGCAGGAAAGATAAAACATCAAAGTAACAATGATACGACCTGTGTAATCTGATTCTTTTGATTTTTTTCCTGTCTACTTTCACCATGACATTTGTCCAGAGCTGTGTTCTACCTTAAAGAAAGGAACAAGATAACAGTTTTTGCTTATGACCTGGTGGAGATACAAGTCAGACATTGCACTCACATCAGCTTATTGTTGCACTACTCAGATTACATGTGAACAGGAAACCACAAGACTTGAATGCAACTCCATTTTTAAAGGCTACGTTTTAACATTACAACATCCAACCAAGAAGACACAGTTGTCTGTGACAGAAAACTCACATTTGCTGCTGCTGCTGAATATGATGCTCTCTTTGTTCCTCATTTTTGCTATCAACCAGACTCCAGCACACTGAAAGAGGAAAAACCTCTTCACATGTCTGGGAGATGTTTCAGGCATTGCAGATTTCTCAAAACAAGGCACTGAGGAGAGCAATATCAGAGGTAACATCCAAGTGCTCTAATGTGTAAGTTTAGCTTTTGTATTGTGTCAAGATAGGAGTAGTTCCAGATCATTCTGTTCAAAAATCTTTAAATGACCTCCCTATAGCACCTGAAAGATACGAATACAGTAAGGTCAAGCAGCGCTGTTTGTATATTGTTTTCCAAAATGGCTTTCACTTAGTAATGCTACTTGCATTTAATCATCCTTGAGAAGAAAGACTGTAGATTGTGTTGTGAAATACTCACTTCTGAAAAGGATATCAATATTTATAATGTGAATGCAATTACTACTTAGATGAGCATCATTGCTTTACTATGTCTCAGCATCCTCTGAAACAAGATTAGAACTTGTAGCGTTCTTACCTCTAAAGCAGGTATGCTCTCCTCGTTGCCCTGCATCTTTCAGTTCTCTCTAGCTCATATTAACCCACATGAATGCATTGGGTGTGGGTTTTTTTTTGTAATATGATGAACAGCAACAGCTACAATTTTAATGTTTGCTCTGACATGGACCTTAAGCGGGTTTTCAGGCATTAAATTCTGTGGGATGTTTAATGATTTTCTCTGTCTACAGCAAATATTTTCCTGGTCTTTTTTTTCTTTCTTTCTTTCTTTTTTTTTTTTTTAACATCTCAGTCTATCTTAGTAGGCTTTGTAAATGGAATATTTCTTTCCCTCCTTAGGTTAAGTTAGCTGACTGCTTTCTGCTTAGTTTTGAATGCAATAGTACTAAGTCATGAAATTAATTCCCATTTTGTGGGATTGTCAGAAATGAGGATTGCTCTGACCCCTGTTTGAACTCATCATCTGAAATGAAGTTGTTCAGTGAGCTGGAGAAGACAAAGCTGAGTTCCGAGAAATTAATCAACTCCATCAGCTTCTGCAATAGGCCTGAAAATGGCACACATCAGACTGACCCTGAGCAGCTCTGGATTCCCTCCGTAAATGAAAGTCATCATTCCTGGCAAGGAAGATACTAATTATAGGCTTTTAAATTTAATTTTCAGTTTACTTGTGTTTTCGATTAGTGTGCCATGTTTCATAAAGATGGTAGTACCTTAAGTAGTAAATGCCCTTCACCTACCAGCTCAATCTCTGTTGCAATAAAAAGGTAATTTGAAGAAAGAACTGTTAGGGAATGAAACGTGGTTGGTTTAGGTTGTTTGGTTTTGGTTTTGTTTTGGTTGGTTGTTTGTTTTTCCTTTCTCAGTGACACCTTAAGCAAAAACACCAAATTATTTTCTTCATATCAAAATCAATAAGAGACTTGGAAATAAAAAGTAACCCCTCAGCCTGAGGCCACAGATTTTCATGACAGGCTACTAAAACTATCTTTCAGTAGCCTGAAGGTCTGTCAGCTAATCATTCACTTTCCTTTCACTATTTAGTTGTCGGATATCTCTCCGGGCTAGTAAAACTTAAAGGCGATGTGACAAATTGTCTGCTAAAGAAACATTGTCCATTTTTATCTTTGTGGAACTTCAATCTTTAGCACATAGACTGAAAAGTTCACATGGCTTTGGAAGGAAGTGAAGAGTCAAACCTTTAAATGCTTTGTTATTTTGTAAAATGCAAAGAGTTGAAGCCGTTGCTGTGTATGTTTCCAAATCGAGAGTAAAAGTCCTGCTTTTTTTTCAGAGGTGTACGATGGATGGATAAGGGAAATCAAGTTTAGGATTCTTCAGTTAAACTCTTAAAGATGAGGAAGTATGACAATTAGTGTCTGGATGCTTTACATAGAATAGAATAGAATAGAATAGAATAGAATAGAATAGAATAGAATAGAATAGAATAGAATAGACCAGGTTGGAAGAGACCTTCAAGATCATCGCGTCCAAGCTATCATCCAACACCACTAATCAACTAAACCATGCAACCAAGCACCCCATCAAATCTCCTCCTGAACACCTCCAGTGATGGTGACTCCACCACCTCCTCAGGCAGCCATTCAAGTGGCAATCACTCTCTCTGTGTAGAACTTCCTCCTAACCTCCAGCCTAAACCTCTCCTGACACAGCCTGAGACTGTGTCCTCTTGTTCTGGCACTGGTTGCCTGGGAGAAGAGACCAACCTCTGCCTGTCTACAACCTCCCTGCAGGTAGTTGTAGAGAGCAATAAGGTCACCCCTGAGTCTCCTCTTCTCCAGGCTAAGCAACCCCAGCTCCCTCAGTCTCTCCTCATAGGGCTTGTGTTCCAAGCCCCTCACCAACTTTGTTGCCCTTCTCTGGACATGCTCCAGCAAGTCAACATCTTTCCTAAACTGAGGGGCCCAGAACTGGACACAGTAGTCGAGGTGCGGCTTAACTAGTGCAGTGTACAGGGGCAGAATGACCTCCCTGCTCTGCTGGCCACACTGTTCCTGATGCAGGCCAGGATGCCATTGGCCCTTTTGGCTGCCTGGGCACACTGCAGGCTCATGTTCAGCCTACATCAACCAGCACCCCCAGGTCCCTCTCTGCCTGGCCGCTCTCCAGCCACTCTGACCCCAGCCTGTAGCACTGCATGGGGTTGCTGTGGCCAATGTGCAGAACCTGGCACTTGGATGTGTTCAATCTCATGCCGTTCAATTCTGCCCATCTGTCCAGCCTGTTGGGGTCCCTCTGCAAATGCCTCTTTACCCTCCAGCAGATCAACTCCTGCCCCCAGCTTGATGTCATCTGCAAATTTATTGATGATGGACTGAATGCCCTCATCCAGATCATCAGTAAAGATGTTAAAGAGCATGGGGCCCAGCACTGATCCCTGGGGCACACCACTAGTGACTGGCTGCCAGCTGGATGTGGCACCATTCACCACCAGGTTTCCCTTCCTTGTACATGTGCATCACAGTATAGCCTATCATTAGGTATCTATACCAATTCCCTGCAACCATCACAAGTGACATCTGTTCTACAGCAGCTCTGGGTACAAATGGAAAGGTGATAAATTCTATCAACTCTCCTCAGAGGTCTTTTTTTGGTATATGCTTTTATTTAAATAAACTTGATCACAATTTATATATTAGCTCAGAAATTAAAATTTCATTTCTACCTCTTTAAAGAGTCAAAGGACTCTAATTGTTCCAAAATAGCAAATCTAGTAACTGCTTTACAAGAGCAGCAGTAATTTCCCATTAATACACTTGGGAAATATTTAATAGACTAGATTGACTAGTGTCTTCTTAGAATTCCAGGCTAATCATAGTCATAGAATTGTTAGGGTTGGAAGGGACCTCAAAGATCATCTAGTTCCAACACGTCTGCCATGGGCCTGGACACCTCACACTACAGCAGGTTGCCCAGAGCTACATCCAGCCTGGCCTTCAAAACCTCAGGGATGAGGCTTCTACCACCTCCCTGGGCAACCTGTGCCAGTGTCTCACCACCCTCATGGGGAAGAAATTCTTCCTAACATCCAATCTGAATCACCCATTTCTAGTTTTTTTTCCATTCCCCCTAGTCCAACACACTACTTGACACCCTAAAAAGTCCCTCCCTAGCTTTCTTGTAGGTCCCCATAAGAAACTGGAATGCCACAATTAGGTTTCCTCAGAGCCTTCTCTTCCCCAGACTGAACAGCCCCGAACTCCTCAGTCTGTCCTCATAGGAGATGTGCTCCAGCCCTCGATCATCCTCATGGCCCTTCTCTGGACACTCCAGCACCTCTAGATCCCTCTTGTAATAGGGGCTCCAGAACTGGAGGCAGTACTCCAGGTGGGGTCTTACCAGAGCAGAGCAGAGGGGGGAGAATCACGTCCCTCGACCTGCTGCCTATGCTTCTCTTGATGCAGCCCAGGATGTGATTGGCTTTCTGGGCTGCAAGTACACACTGCTGGCTCATGTGAGCTTCTCATCTACGCACCCCCAGATTCTTTCTTCAGGGCTGTTCTCAAGCCAGTCTGTGTCCAGCCTATATCTGTGCTTAGGATTGTCCGACCAGATGCAGGACCCTGCACTTGGTCTTGTTGAAGATCATGAGGTGGTTGTAAGCCCACCTCTCCAGCCTGTCAAGGCCCTCTGGATGGATCCTTTTCCAGCATGTATGCTGCACCACACACCTTGGTGTCATCAGCAAACTTGCTGAGGGTGCACTCAATGCCACTGTCCATGTCACCAACAAAGACGTTAAACAAGACTGGTCCCAGTATTGATTCTGAGGGACTCCGCTTGTCACTGGCCTCCACTTGGACACGGACCCATTGACAGCCACCCTTTGGGTGCAGCCATCAAGCCAGTTCTGTACCCACTGAATGGTCCATCCACCAAACCATACTGCACCATCCTGGAGACCAGGATGTGGTGTGGGACAGTGTTGAAGGCTTTGCTCAGATCCAGGTAAATTATGTCAGTTGCTTGGCCTTCATCTATTAATGTTGTGACCTTGTCACAGAAGGCCACCAGGTTCATCAGGCAGGATTTGCCCTTGGTGAACCATGCTGATTGTTCCCAATCATCTCTTTGTTATCCTTCTGCCTCAGCAGTGCCTCCAGGAGGATCTGCTCCATGATCTACCAGGCACAGAGGTAAGACTGACTGGCCAATAGTTCCGTGGGTCATCCCTCTTTCCCTTCTTGAAAATGGGAGTTTGTTTCCCCTTTTCAGTCAGTGGCAGTTCCCCAGACTGCCATGACTTCTGGAACATGATGGAGAATGGGTTAGCAACCTCCTCCCCAGCTCCCTCAACACCTGTGGGGTATCCCATTGGGTACACACACTCACAATGGGCAATCCTTCTTCCAGTCCTTGCCATTACCTTCCATTATTCTGGGAGTGTGGCTTCCCAGTGAAGACTGATGTAAAGAAGCCACTGACAACCTCATCCTTCTACGTATCACTGTCAGCAGGTCACTGTTTCCTTTCCGAGGGGTCCCACACCTTCCCTAGTCTCTCTTTTTTACCATGAATATACTATAGAAATTTTACTGCTCCCCTTGATCTCCCTGGCTAGACTTAATTCTAATGGAGCTTTAGTTTTTCTAACCAGCTCTCTTGCTGCTTGGGCAGCTTCCTTATACTCCTTGATTCAGCTGTCCTTTCTTCCACTCCTTGTAGAGTTGCTTTTTCTGTGCAGTGTGTCCAGGAGCTCCTTGTTTATCAGGCAGGTCTCTTAGCATTCTTTCCTGCTTTCCTCCTCGTGGGTATACTTTGCTTTGGGCATGGAGAAGGTGACATTTAACAACTCCAAGTGCTGGGTGCTGCACTTTGGCCACATCAACCCCATGAAGCACAGGCTGGGGTTGCAATGGCTGGAGAGCTGCCAAAAGAAAGGGACCTGAAGGTACTGATTGACAGCTGGCTGACATGAGCCAGCAGGGTGCCCAGGTGACCAAGAAGGCCAACAGTATCCTGGCCTGCATCAAGAATAGTGTGGCCAGCAGGAGCAGGGAAGTCATTCTGCCCCTGTAATCAGCACAGGTTAGGCCATACCTTGAGTACTGTGTCAGTTCTGGGCCCCTCAATTAAGAAGGACATCAAGACTCTTGAACAGGTCCAGAGAAGGGCAATGAGGCTGGGGAGAGGCCTCAAGCACAAGCCCTATGAAGAGAGAGGAGAGGATTGAGGGAGCTGGGGTTTGTTTAGCCTGGAGAGGAGGAGGCTCAGGGGAGACCTTACTGCTCTCACAACTACCTGAAGGGAGGTTGTAGCCAGGAAGGGGTGGTCTCTTCTCCCAGGCAACAGTGACAGAACAAAGAGGACACAGTTGCAGCTGCACCAGGGAAGTTTAGGCTGGAGGTGAGGAGGAAGTTCTTCACAGAGAGAGCTGTTAGCCATTGGAATGGGCTGCCCAAAGAGGTGGTGGAGTCACCATCCCTGGAGGTGTTCGAGAGGGGATTGGACGTGGCACTTGGTGCCATGGTTTAGTAGTCATGAGGTGTTGGGTGACAGGTTGGACTTGATGATCTTTGAGGTCTTTTCCAACCTTTTTGATTCTATGATTAACCTGCTCACCTCTTCCCTGAGCTCCATCACTTCATCCTGGAGCTGTGCCAACCTTCTAAGTAGGTCAAAAACCTGCTCACACTCATAGTTGGTGTTGCCCCCTGTTGCCTGTAAAAGGCTGTAGCATTCCTCACAATCTGTGGCCTGGACGCCAATATCCATTTTGGTAGGTGCGGAGAGCACAGTCTTCCTCCTCCAAGTAGCCACCATTATGCCTTCAGCAAGACTGAAGCACCTGGCGTCCTGCTCACAAACCTGCTCTGCCAATTATGAGCAAAACCGAAAAGGAGCCCCTGGGGTCACTATTTGCACTGCCTGCACCAACGGCCTGGCGCTCCCAGCTGCTGACCACGCCTCCCTCTCGCACCCCACTCATAGATTGCTAGTAGCGAGAAGGATGCTGCCTGGCAGCTCGCAATTTGGGAGCCTCTCTCGGCGTCGCGGGGTTTAAATTTCCGCAGATTCTCCGGGAACGGCCCGGCCGCGTCGCCCTCTCAGGCAACCTCGCGAGAGCCTCCGAGTCGGTCGGGTCGGGTCGGGTCGGTCGGGTCGCTGCTATCCTCTCTCTCTCGCTCTCGTCTCCCTGTCTCCGGAGCCCTCTTTCCTCTTCTAAAGGTCTCGGCACAGCACGGAGCTAGCCGGTGCTGATGTAGTTGCCTAGCAGCTCGCAGTCTGAGGAGTTTCTCGACTTGCATTTGTATATTTTTTCAAGTGTACAGCTTGAGGCAAAAACACTCATCTTCACTTACTCACTTTCACTTCTTAACAATTCTTCAACATTCCTGGTCTTTCCTTTTCTCCTCTTTACCTCTATTCCCTCCAACTGTTTTTGCAGATAAACCAACTAAAGCTTTCAGATACATAAGTATCATAATCTATGCTAAACCTTTACATCATCTTAAAAGATACATCAGTATAAGTCTTTAGATCATCTTAAGTACCTCAGACCTATTATTTTTACTCTAATAGGTGCTGAACTACATGGGCACATAGATAAGGAGTGGGACTAAGATGGGGCAAGCCATTTAACACATTTGAAGTCCCTGAAGTGCTTTGCCATGGTGGCTATGTACTGTGTTAGTGATCAACCTTTCATGGCCCACAGATGTCCTGCTACAGTGGTAGTGTACAACGGTCTAGTTTACTTAAAAAAAATTCCAAGCCTTATCAACCTTCAAGATTTCTTACTTGTTTTTATGCCCAGACTCAAGTTTGAGGTGTTGCATTTCTCTGTCATTATAATGGAGAGCTAGCTGGGCAGTTTATCCTTTTTAAAGTTTTTCAAGTCAGTGAACAGGAAAGTGCACTCACATACATTGTATGTGTATATTGTACATACAAACAGACATGAGAAAGGTGACTTGTACCATTTCTCCCTGTTTTTTAACTCAAGCATGGTCAGAAGAAGCAAACTCACGGGCTCAGTTCCTTTTTCATTTCCACACTACAATTCTCTTACAAAATAATCTTGCTGGG
>CM037636.1:11883548-11951015 GCA_015227895.2 Colaptes auratus
TCCCATCCAAGCCAGGGGCTGACAGCTTGGCCAGCAGTTACTGAGGGGGACAGTGTCAAAGGCCTTGCTGAAGTCCAGGTAGACTATGGATGACTATGGTAGAAATGGATGGCACAGCCTTATGTCTCCCCCCAAGATTTTTTTTTTCAAGCTCAAAGAAATCAGGTTTTGTATTTTGTTCATACATGGCTCATTTTTCATGTTACAATTTATAAAGAGTAGTTTGGAGTTGTTGCTTGGGATTACTATTTAGGAACATAGACATTAATCTAATATATGTATGTTTAATTGTCAGGGGCAGGAATGAACAGGAAAGGTACATGCAGTTTCCAGATCAGAAGCTATAGTGTGTTCTCAGCTCTGCACTTTGTACAGGAGGCACCAAGAGCTGTCAGTAAATCATGTCAATCTGCATGACACCCCATCAATCTGCATGGAAACCAACAAAAAAAAAAACCAAACAGGTGATATAAATAGAAGGCAAACATATAATTTAAGAAGAAAAGGAGAGAAAGGATTCACATCTTCTAAAATGCATATTTAGTATCAGAGCAGTCATTTGCATATATTCCTGCAGTATTGTTGAAGCAAAAATGTAACCACTTCCAAAAAAGTTCTTATTAAACAAAGAGAATGATAGAGGAATAGACACAGGCACTGAGATAGAAAGTAAGGGAAAAAAGAAAAAGGCTTACATTAGACCTAACAAAAAATTGTTCAGACTCGTAGAATAATAGAATTGTTTTGGTTTGAAAAAAACTTTCAAGACCATTGAGTCCAACCATCATTTAACTCTACGTTTCATGCTGTTCCTGTATCCCTCCTAAATCCATGAACTTGGGTTATTATCTATAGATTCATAAAATTTGTAAATTAACAATTTAATGTCAGATAATGTTATTTTTATTCTTTTCCCCATTTTTCTTTAATGGAAGGAAGAAAGAAAGCTGTTCCTAAATGTCACCAGCTTTAGGGCACCTATGTCAACAAGAAATGCAATGTATTCCACAAGAATTTCAGATGGAAGAGGTGTCATTTGAACTCTTAACTTCAACATTTCTCAACACTACACAGGTATTTGGTGAGAGTATCTGGATCCTGCTTTCTTTTTGTCAATGAGATGAAAGATTCATATCATTCTGCAGCCAGTGTGTCTCAAATTTAATAGGTTCATCTCTAAATGCATAGTTTCTACCATGGCTAAAACACTCAAATGATCTCAACCATGGATGTATAACTCTAGAAAGAAGTGCACAAAATGCAGCTGGCACTTAAAACCCAGGGAATTTTCAAGTAATGTGTTATTTCCTCTATATGAACTTTTATTTCAAAGTGTTCCATAAACGCATTCAAATAGCATTTAGCATTCTGCATTTTGTTTAACTGCAATATCTAAGATATCTAAAACAAATCAGTATTTAAACCCCATGTTAATATGAACTTAGCAAGACAGTGTTAACGCAGTGCCTCTGTCGCTTTCCCATAATGAGCAACAAGTATAAATTATATTTTATTCAACTAAACCAATTTCTCCCACATCAATTAGCAATGATATGCTGCTATCATAAAATTAAACTTCTTATGCCTTCTCTTTGGAGCTTATGTCATCACTCCACTATTGAGGTGTCTCAGTTACAGCATTCCTGATTATTTCCTTTAGTAACAGTAGCTTCTTTTTTTCCCCCATTGTTTTTGTCTGATTTTTTCTTCATGTTTATGTTTGGCAGAAACTAAGAATATTTGGTCAAGACACCTTTTTGTTAGAGATGCAAGCAGCATTATTTAGCATGGTAGAGGTACAATGGGAATTATAGAAAGGACAAAAAAACAGCCAGGTTTCTTATTGGTACAGCATACAGGCTGGGAAGCAAAGCTCTCAGTGTGCACTTTCAGCCCAGAAAGCCAATCAGATCCTGGGCTGCATCAAGAGAAGTGTGGCCAGCAGGTCAAGGGAGGGGATTCTCCCCCTCTACTCAGCCCTGGTGAGATCCCACCTGGAGTACTGCCTCCAGTTCTGGAGCCCCTATTACAAGAGGGATATGGAGGTGCTGGAAGGCATCCAGAGAAGGGCCACAAGGATGATCAGAGGGCTGGAGCACCTCTCCTATGAGGACAGACTGAAGGAGTTGGGGCTGTTCAGTCTGGAGAAGAGAAGGCTCCAAGGTGACCTCATTGTGGCCTTCCAGTATCTGAAGGGGACCTACAGGAAGGCTGGGGAGGGATTTTTCAGGCTATCAGGTAGAGATAGGACTAGGGAGAATGGAATGAAGCTGGAGGTGGGGAGATTCAGGCTGGACGTGAGGAGGGGTTCTTCCCATGAGAGTGGTGAAGCCCTGGAATGGGTTATCCAGGGAGGTGGTTGAGACCCCGTCCCTGGAGGTGTTTAAGACCAGGCTGAATAAGGCTTTGGCCAGCCTGATGTAGTGTGGGGTGTCCCTGCCCATGGCAGGGTGGTTGGAACTAGATGATCCTTGTGGTCCCTTCCAACCCTGACTGATACTATGATACTATGATATTGAAATCAGTGGTATTAATCTGTACTTGTGATGTGATTTACCATGATATTTGTGAAATTTGTGTCCATGAGACCATGTAATATTTCACACATTCCACTTATTTCCTACTTCACTGAGAGCAAAGATTAAATCTCAAATTCTACATAGCCTGTTTCTAGTTCTTAGAAGAGGAGATACTGGTGAAAGTCAAACACTAGTCCTCAGAAAAATCCACACCCTTAGGCAGTCAGCCTCATGTAGTACTGCACAGACCACTGATGCCTTCACAGTGTTGTGACCACATAGTTTCACAGAGGTAGCAGTATGACTCCTCCAGACACAAGATAACCCAAGGAACTAGAGGAACAAACAAAAGAGATTTCAGCAAAACTATGTGTGAGTACATGCACTTTGAGCACAAAATTATACACAATGAAAAGAGAAGAAGAAGGGAAAGAGAGAGCTTATTCTATGATTGCTGGAGTTGCTTATTAATTAATAGATTTCCCCTCTATTTTCCATCTTCTGTTATCTTCCTACAAGATGCCCAGCCATCCATGAATGTGGTAAGGATCTCATCAAGGTTTGCTGCCTTGAAATCCAGAGACGGTATGAATGCTATGAGCTTTGGACACACAGAATTTGTCCCTCTTGTTTAAGATGGTTGTGCTGCCCTCAGCACCATTTGGCTTTCAAACAGTAGAACTGAGAGGCAAAAGAACAAGCAGAAAGCCAGCCTTGACTATTCAAGAAAATACAACAAATCAGTTACCAATATACCAGTGTTTAGACCTTGTTACTAAGGCCATTTTGACAATTGGAGGCTAATAAGGAAATACTTTGAAATTAGTTTTCTGATAAGAATCTACAAAAACCTGGCACTACAATCTATGTGCATCATGACTAAAGGTGAAAAAACCAAAACCAAAACAACAAAAACCAATCAGACAAGGAGAAAAGGCTCTTGTGTTTTGTTAGGGTTTTTTTACCTTTAAAGAGAAATATTCAAAATCATCTCTCATGTATTCAGCCATTGTCTAAATTATCCTAACTATAATTTCCCATCTCTCAGGTAGAGTAGGCACACATAGATAAACCACAGATATGTTCTCACAGCATTTCCATTTTAAAATCTGTTATAGGGGAATGTACAATGGAATCTCTATTCGTTCCAGAATACATCTCAGATAATGGGCCTAGATCAAAGCCTCCTGAATCAACCCAGTGCTTTCCTAAAATACAAACAAAAAAACCTGTTTGCTCGATTTCTGATTTAAAAAGCCCATGAGCATCTCCATTTTCCATTTATTTGCAGTCGTTTGTACTCAGAATGAATTGCCAGGAAATGCCTTTCTTATGTCATTCTGTACAGGCCCACAAATAAAACCAGACCAAAAAGAAACCTGAAATAGATGTAGTTTATATTTTTAACACCAGAATACAGGAAAAATATACCCAAAACAGCAAGTTGGCCTAAAAATATCAAAGATTTACTAAAGGTATTACTCCCTCATAGCTGCTATGGCTTTTCCTCATCAGTCTCATAGTTCCTCACTGACTTTCTTGACTTTGTTCCCAAGAAGCCATTAAAATCTACCAGGAACTTGTAAGATTGTTTTTTTGAAGATGAAAATGAACAACCTCCAGCTTGAACTAGGCTTGTTCAGCTGTAGTTTCTCCTACGGAGCTCCACACTCAACTTCCTTCCAAACAGGCCTGAAGTGATCTAAAGGGTTATTTTGGGCTCTGTGTTTATACATTGAAAATCAGAGCTTTAACTTTCCTAGGGGTGAGAAAGAGAGCTTACAGCTTGTAATTCTTCCATCTATATAGTTTATATAATGTAATAATACTTATATGCAAATTTTCATGCCTAATAAGCTTGCATGCATTGAATGTATCTTAAAATAAACTGAGGAAAATAACTTGCTCTTTTGGTTTTATCTGTTTATTTATTCCATTCTCTTTTGGACAACCAAGACCTCAAAAGATATTATGGAATTGTGTGTTAACCCTCTCTGCAGTTACAAGACAGGCATCTCCCTGTGTCACAGTTTAACCCCAGCAGGCAGCTAAGATCCAGTGTATGCCTGACACCATGTTACATGTATTTATATCTTCCTATATGTGTATATTCATTTGGGTGTAAAATGTGTGTATATAAACCCAATCCAAAGGTCATAGATGTCCCTATATAGTCACCTTTGAGGGTCAGGAGGGGATTGGAAGCTTCACTCATAACGTAGATGGGCTGAATCTGACATTTCTACTGGCTGTTTCTACTGTATAAAATAATATGACCAGGCTAGTGTATAAAATAATATGAGATTTATAGAGATCTGGACATAAGGCAGCATTGTATACATGCAGCCCAGAAGGCCAATTGCATCCTGAGCTGCATCCAAAGAAGTGTGACCAGCAGATTGAAACAGATGACTCTCTACCCTACTCTGCTCCGGTGATACTTCACCCAGAGTATTGTGTCCAGCTCTAGAGCCTTCAACACAAGAAGTACGTGGACCTGATGGAGAGGGTCCAGAGTAGGGCCACAAAAATGGCTGGTGTGCTGGAGTTCCTCTTCTATGAGGAGAGGCACAGAGCATTGAGATTGTTCAGCCTGGAGAAGAGAAGCCTCTGGGGAGAACCTATAGCACCCTTCCAGTACCTGAAAGGGGTCTAAAAGAACACTGGGGAGGGCCTATCAACAAAGGCATGTAGCACGAGGTCAAGAGGCAATGCTTTTAAACTAGCACAGCGTAGATTTAGATTGGTCAGACATTAGAAAGAAGTTCATTATTATGAGGGGGGTGGAACACTGGAAAGGATTGCCCAGGGATGTCATGCTTGAGTGGGCTCTGAACAATCTGTTCCAGTTGAAGATGTCCCTGCTTACTGTAGAGGGGTTGGACTAAGTGACCTCTGGAGGTTTCTTCCAACCCAGTGAATTCTGTGATTCTGTGATCTTTTCTTTGTGTAGGTTCATTTGAAGTGAATGTGGAGAGGAAGAACATTAAGTGGCTAGTCTAAGCTAGATGATTGGGGTGGATTGCTTGCCCATGTAGACAGGTATAGCAATCTCTATGAGTCTCTCATTAGTGATGACTAACCAGCACCCAGAAATGAGTGCCTTTTTTTGTTGTTGTTTTGTTTTTGTTTCTCTTTCCAGTGGATCAAGTCTCATAGATGAGAGTGTGATCTTTATCACAGACAAAAGCTTGTCAGCCCCTAGTGATTTAATCAAAACAGTAGGGACCTTTAGCAATTGAATCCCATTTAACTACAATTTCTTCTCTCACTGCAGTGTTTCTCCAGGGGGAAGGAGTTGCTCTGTAGCCTTCTAGAACTGCCTGTCACACAGGAAGTGCTCATGTACAGCAGTTCCTGTGATTTAGAGATGTAAAGGTATACCTCATCATTTCTCTGACTGGCCAAAGTGAAGAGACTTTTTGTGCCCTTCCAAACCCTTCCTATTTGTTTTATTTTGAAACAGTAGGCAGCACGGATATTGAAAGTGCCAGAACTGTTCAAGCTAGAAGAGGAAACCAAGGGGGGATATGAAAGGTGTTCCAACTATGTTGAAGTATAGAGATGAAACTGCTCTTTTAGGGTCTCATAAAGACAGCAGCAATGGAAATAAATTATGGCAAGGTAGATTTAAAGTAGACACCAGGAAAACAGTACTAATAAAGGCACTGCACTAGATCCCTGGAGGTTTCTTGCTATTTGCAAGCAAACATCTGTGAGGAATAAAAATAACTTCCTCTGCTTTTACATAAAGATGGGTCTCTCAGAGTCCCCCCAGTCCTCTTTTCAAAACTTCATAGCTATGACTACTGTGCAACCATAGAAAGCTACACTCAAACTCATACATCATGTATTATATTCAATAGTTTAGGGTTTGTTCTATATTCCATGTTTTATACTTTACTGTTTTCCTCAAAGACTGGTCAGTAGCACATAGTTAAAGATCATAATATATCAGGCAAATATATCCAATTCCCTTGACATACCTTCCATCTCAGAAAATTGCTGAATTGATGGCTATTTAGAGCTGGAGTCTCTGTCTGGACTGTCAAATTCTGCAGTTGTGGTGGACCTGTCCTTTAGCAGTGTGCCTAGCCTTTCAAAAGCTGCCTCTACTTTGGCCACCTGTGAAAAGGAATTCCCACTTTCATTACACGTGGTGTAAAAGACATTTCTTCTCTTTGTTGTCTGCTAATTCAGTGACAACTCTACAATGGCTATGTCTTGTGCTTATCAGAAGTAAGGAACAACTTATTCTACACTTCTGTGGCTTTCAGGATTATCAAATTCTCACATCTCTATTTAGCCATCTTTTTCCTACTCTGGTCTATTTTGTTTCTCATCTTATGGGAATTATGGGTCCTCTGTATCTTCTCTAATTCCTGTATGGTTATTTTGAAACTGTATGATTGGAGCTGTGTGAAGTATTCAAGATAGAATCATAGAATCAGCAAGGTTGGAAAAGACCTCAAAGATTATCAAATCCAACCCTGTCACCCAACACCTCATGATTACTAGACCATGGCTCCAAGTGTCATGTCCAATTCCCTCTTGGACACCTCCAGGGATGGTGACTCCACCAACTCCCTGGGAAGCACATTCCAAAGGCTAACAACTCTCTCTGTGAAGAACTTTCTCCTCACCTCGAGCCTAAAATTCCCATGGCGCAGCTTGAGACTGTGTCCTCTTGTTCTGGTGCTGGTTGCCTGGGAGAAGAGACCAACCCCCTCCTGGCCACAACCTCCCTTCAGATAGCTGTAGAGAACAATGAGGTCTCCCCCTGAGCCTCCTTTTCTCCAAGCTAAGCAAGCCCAGCTCCCTCAGCCTCTCCTCACAGGGCTTGTGCTTGAGGCCTCTTCCCAGCCTGTTACCCTTCTCTGGACACGTTCAAGTGTCTCAGTATCCTTCTTAAATTGAGGGGCCCAGAACTGAGCAGAGTACTCAAGGTGTGGCCTAACCAGGGCTGAGCACAGGGGCACAATGATTTGTAGTTATAGACAGCAAGATATGGCTGCTGGATGCATTTGTTTAGTGGTACAATCATGACCTCTTGTTTTCAGTTTCTTTCCTAATTAATTACATTTGCCTTTTAATTCCAAATGAATGTTCAGATTGTAGTTTTAGAGGCTGATCTGTATACAGCTTTCTGGAGTGGCAATAGCTGATTTAGAGCCTGACAGAAAGCAGGCATAAATAAAATAACATTTTTATCCATCTACATTACATGCATTGACCCTGTAAGAAGCTTCTGTTTCCTTCAGCTGCTGTTCTGAAAAATCATGTGGTGCAGGAAGAATGAGTTCAGAAATCCAAAATGTTGCAGTCCTTGGCGAATGAAATGGACACCAGGAAGTCAGTCCTACTTAGATAAATTCAAGCAGGAAGATTTAATTAATATTTGAACCAACTCTGCCATAGAGTCAGGAGAAATATATTTTAGACCTACCTCTTTAGCCATTCTGTGTGCTATGTCAGACACAGATTGAACATGGACTCTAATCTATATACATTAGGAGGGTTCATTTTTGAGGGATAAGTATTAAAGTTTTATGGATGTTGCTTATGTATTACTTGGCAATGAAGTACTGCTATGGACACTTGCTATGGAACTGTTAACCCTTAATGTTCTGTGTCTTCAAAGAAAAATACAGAAGGCTGAATGATATATTCATTCCATATGTCTTTGCAATTAGTTTGCCTATAGTGAAGGCTATTATTCTTAATATTGTGCCCAACTAAAGCTACACTTTGCATTTCAAAGTATGAATATTCTATTTGCATCAATACTGTACTGATATCTAAGTCTTTTAATTACAGAACAGAAATAATGAAAATATTACAGCAGAGGAGCCAGAGATAAGGTTTTGGCTAATTTGTATTTTACCATTTCCTGTCATCTGACTCTGTCCTTGCTGCTCTGATACTTTTTGAATAAAAGCAGTGGAGTTTATTTCCCTGATTAGAGATGTGTGAATACATGGGGGATTTTTAAAGTGATACTTGTGTAGCTCAGCAGACACACTTTACCATCAGTTTTCTTTGGATCTCTTCTTAGACTCCAAATGGAACAACACATTATCACAGTGAATATCAGGAAAGTATAAATGGACAAAATCCTTGTATGTTGATGAGAAAGTGCTTATTCCTGAGAATGCAGAGGATTTGAAGCACAGTCAGCAGATTTGGGGGTGTGTGGTGTGTGTGTGTGTTTGGTTTTGTTTGTTTTGTTTATGTTGTTGGTTTGCTTGGTTGGTGTGGGGGGGTAGGGTTTGGGGTTTTTTTTGGTTGTTTGGTTGGTTTTTTTAATAGGTTGTTGTAAAAGAGAACTGGTGAAAACTGAAGGGTTTAAGATAAGAGCTGTTATGGTGGCTACAGCTGGGTTAACAATTTCAAAGGAAAAAAAGTTGTTTCATCAGAGATTGTAAAATTTCCAGCAACCAAAGAACAGGTCTGTAGAGTAACTTAGGACACAACATACACGTAATATAACATAAACAGTCTACAAAGCAGCTACCACTCTAACTGGCACCTGGTAGTACTTTGAGACAGACTCTAAAGGATGGCCGATGGACAAATAGCTCATGAAGACTGAGACTTTGTTCACACTTTTATGCATAGTCTTATAGCAAGGTTGAGGTATATCAAGCTATTAACAAATCTGTATTGCTCCACTGACAGCAGGAGTAAAAGGAAAGAAAGCACTAGATTAAACAAACCTACTGAGATTTCCCTGTTTGTTGTTTGCATCAAGGTTGCAGAGTCAGTATGTTAACTCTATTTCTGACAAAAGGGTTTAGTTGATAGCTATTGTTTGGGAAGTGGCAATATACATAGCATCCAATATGTTGCTGCTAAACAAATGAACTGGCAAACAATAAAGAGATTAATAATTTTTTTTTTTCTTATGTTATTATCAAGCAGCAATCCCAGGCACAAATCAGACTGGCAGTGACTGGCTGGAAAGCAGCCCAGAGGAGAGAGACTTGGGGGTGCTGGTGGATGAGGAACTCAAATGAGCTCTCAGGGTGCACTTGCAGCCCAGAAAGAAATCAGATCCTGGGCTGGCTGCATCAGAGAAGTGTGGTCAGCAGGTCAGGGAGGGGATTCTCCCCCTTACTCAGCCCTGGTGAGACCCCACCTGGAGTACTGCCTCAGTTTGGAGCCCCTATACAAGAAGGGATCTGGAGGTGCTGGAAGGTGGCCAGAAGAGAAGTGGCCACGAGGATGATCAGAGGGCTGGAGCACCTCTCCTATGAGGACAGACTGAAACAGTTGGGGGCTGTTCAGTCAGGAGAAGAGAGGACTCCAAGGTGACCTCGTTATTGGGCCTTCCAGTATCTGAAGGGGCTTACAGGAGGCTGGGGAGGGACTTTTAGGCTATCAGTAGTGACTAGGACTAGGGGGAATGGAATGGGCTGGAGGGTAGGGAGATTCGGCTGGACGTGAGGAGCAGGTTCTTCCCCATGAGAGTGGTAAGCCTGGAATGGGGTTGTCCAGGGGGGTTGGTTGAGACCCTGTCCCTGAAGTGTTTAAGCCAGCTGGATGAGGCTGTGGCCAGCTGATCTAGTGTAGGGTGTCCCTCTGATGGAGAGGGGTTGGAACAGAAGATCCTTGGTGTCCCTTCCAACCCTGCTGATACTATGATACTAGATACAAACTTCTTCATCTCACAAATCTCAAGCTTTGAAGGTGTTTTTTTTTCCTTCTCTCGGCAAGTGAATGAACTCTCAAATAACTCGTGTGAATTTAGCAGTTGAATTGTTCACATCCATACAAGTAGTTTGTGCATTGTGAAAGTATGCTCAAGACACTCCATGTCTTCTGAGAGCTTCTTTAGTTCACTCATAAACATAACATAATAGGTGTCTCTAAACATAATATGTGCCTGTTTCACAACCTTTCTGACATATTGCATTTGAAACATGCAATCAGTTTGGATAAACATTGGTTGATGTTGAGCATTACGCTTATTTCTTAATCAAGTATATACACCAGATCTTCCATGTCTGCCCAGACAATACCGAAAGACACAACAGTACTGTGACCGGTTTAGGCTATGCCTTTAAGAAGAGGACAGTTGCTGAACACTCTGGCTGAGGTTTTTGATATTTGAACAAAACAAGATAGTCTAATAATTTCATTGGTAGATAGAATGCAATTGTAAGGTTTGGGTTCTGTTAGTTCAGTCTGGTCTGGTTCAGGAGGGTGCAGTCTGTGCTTCTCTGTCTTGGGCTGGACGGCTTCTCTCTTTCTGAAGGAAGGAGTGACCTTGTTAACAAAGCCACCAGATAAGTGAAAAACTAATTCTGCATTGCTTGAGCTAACAGAATTTTTTTCCTTAATTGCCTTTCTCTCTCTCGCTAAACTTTTTGGGAAAAAGGGGAGGTGGGGGAGGGAAAGATGGGGGGTTCAGGGAACCCCCTGGACGGCTGGGGGAAAAGGCTTTTCTGCATTGTGTTCATTGCTGTGTATTTCTGTTATATTGTAAATATTGTATTTGTTGTACATTATCATGCATCCATTCATGCCTGTAAATATAGCTTTCATCCGCTTTTTCTGACTGAGCTAGCTGTGGTTCCTTTCTTTGTGTGTGTGTGGGGAAATTTACAATGTTCCAATAATGACTTAAACTTTTTTCTTTGTGTGAGTACCAATGATTAAGTTTTCCCTATGCTAACTTGAGCTCGAAAAATACTCTCTTGTTCCAACATTATTCTTAAAGCTAAAGACTTGGTATTTACATAGCACCCATGAAACAGCTTCAAATACATAAAGTGTATTTGTATGCACTGTTTACAGTGCACGCTGAAGTGTTAGATGTTATAGTTGGTGCTTGAGGGTCAGAAACATTGGTTTAATCCTGTAATTCATGTAATTAAGTATAAGTTTTAATGTATTTCTATTGTGATAACTCTTAACGATGTATAACTAATTCATATACCTATCATTTTTCCCTTAAGCAGATATGCAGTTAGAATCCTGTTATATTTACTAAATTATATCACAATTTTTAATAACATACTAAAAATAGTAAAACTAAGTAAGTAATTAAGTAAAATTAGTAGTTAGTACAGGTATGAAGAAGAACGCTGCAGTATAAATGTGCAGTAACCAAAACTAAGTGTATTTATTTATGATACTCTCACCATAAAGTATGATCACACTTCCAATCTGATTTTCTAAAGAAATAATGATTACTCATTCACACTTTTGCTTTGTCAGCTGTGAATCATAGAATCATAGAGTAGTTAGGGTTAGAAGGGACTTCAAGGATCATCTAGTTCCAACCCCTCTACCATGGGGAGGGATCAGGTTGCTCAGAGCCACATGCAGCCTGGATCCAGCTCTACCTCCAAGGGCTCTGGAACATCTTTGTTAATCATCTCAGCCATGCTAAAAAAATAATAAATAAAATTCAAATATTGCTTTGAATATGTCTATAACCTTTTGAAAGCCAATATTCACAAAGAGCTCCAAACAGAATATTTGTATGGGAAAACTTCAGCCGTTATGTGCCCTGCAACCTGGTTATCTGTCACTCAGTATGCATTAAGTTCCATCCACTGATAGTGCCATTAAACACGGGGAAGGCAGGAGCTGATAGTATTGCAAGGTTGAGGGCAGCAGAGGAACAGATGTTCATAGAGCAAGGATGTCCAAGTTCAAGCAAGGCAATGTAAACTTTTCTTCTTTTTACCTTTTTTTAAAAAAATAAGAAATTAAGTTGTGTGGCTGCAGCAGCAGAAATACACTTCTTTCCTTGCTTTACAATTTTCTTCTCCTGCAAAGTGCTTATTCAGACTTTTTTTCACCTTTAACTTGTTCTTCGAATTTTTCATAACTGATAGTATTTTAAGGTCTAGATAGGTCTTGGAGAGACAGACAGAGGCATAAATACAAAATTGTACTTTTGTCTTTATTTGTTAAGTCAAGGTGTGTGGAGAAATGTCTGAGACTATGCAAGTTTGCATGGTTTATTGGTTAGAGTGTTGGATGATAGGTTGGACATGATGATCTCGAAGGCTCTTCCAACCTGGTCTATTCTATTCTATTCTATTCTATTCTATTCTATTCTATTCTATTCTATTCTATTCTATTCCATTCCATTCCATTCAATTCCATTCCATGCTATTCTATTCTTTCTTCATTCTATTCTATTCTATTCTATTCTATTCTATTCTATTCTATTCTATTCTATTATTCTAATTCTATTCTATCTATCTTGTTTCTACTACTTAGCCGTTCAAAAAGGGATTGGACATGGCCTTGAAGCCATGATTTAGTAGTGTGAGTAGTCTTGGGTGACAGGTTGGATTTGATGATCTTGAGGTCTTTTCCAACCTTATTGATTCTATGATTCTACGATTTTGCTTTGTGCAGCTAATAGACTTATTTCATGTACGCAAGAGGGAACTCTCATTCTCAAATAATTCAGAAAGAGGTGACACAGACAGACTATTGTAGCATGTTATAAGGGTCCTTCTTCATAAAATTGCTTGTCTAGTGTGCCATGGTGTCTCAAAGCCACAGCAAAAGGGCTGGGTGTAGATAGTGATTATCATAGAATAGGATAGACAATTATGAAGAGTTACATGGCATTTAAAATGAGTTTCATTCTAATCTTTCTTAACCTTTGCTCTTTCTCTAAGAAGTGCCCTCAGAGGAGCATTCCCCAACTCACAAGTGAGGAAAGGATACTGCAGTGTAACAGTTCTCATTTTTCAGTAAAATCTGGGTTATTACGATTCGTTTGGCGTTTGATCCTGTGATATTTTACCTCAATGTTATATGACATCATTAAAGACATCTTATATTGTTTTTGCCTATGGTTAGAAATTATGTCTGCTTAATCAATTCCATTATGCATTCAACCATCCATGACACATCAAAGGCTAATAAGATTTTTTCAGAAAAACTTTGCTTGCTTAAAATGATTTCCCTCCAGATCAAGATGCAGAGCACAAAATATTAATCAGTTTAAATAAATATCAAGACTACCCAAATAATATGAATAATTGGCACAGTGCAGTGCCTACTGCCCAGTTCCAACAGCTGGGTCAACTGGCACATGGCACCATCTCAACAGTCTTTGAGATAATGACTTTGGCATCTGCCGATGAGCGTTTGCTACTGCCCACAGAATTTACAACTCACAAGTGGGAAACAGAGGCTCCAACAGAACTTTTTTATGCAAGGTCTTTGAAATTTATTAATGTAATGCAAACACAAGCCTTCCAACCCATTAAATTGTTGAGTTATGCGAATCCACTCTGGAATTGCAGATCCTCATTAACATTATTTGCATGTTAATCTGCATCTTTTTAATTAGTGATATTATTTATGCACATAATTTTCGCCTACTGGTGCCAAGGCTGAAGCGCATTAATTAATCTACTGAGATGCCAAAACTGTTATTTTCTCCCGCACTTTTATTTGTTTACATGGTGTTTTGGATTCAGGGAAAATAAAAAAGAGCCTCAAGAATAAAAGCAGAAAGACAAGATTACTAAAAGCTCTTTTTGTTTTCATAATTTAAATTGTAATATTAGCCAAATGTTGTGTTTCTTCCCTCAGAGATCGGTTATTCAGTTACATTACCTTGATGTATTATTAAAATTTATAATGGACTCTGGAGGCTTCTTTTAGTTCTCTCCTTCATTTACAGAATATACTCAATGTTATTTTAATCTCCTACAACGCTTCCATGCATAGGCAATGATCAGTTCTCCCTTGCGAATCTCCAGTGCTGCTCCACTTTGCACAACTGATAACATTTAAATAAGCCTTTTCAAAAAGAATAGCATACTAAAATTATTAACCCGTTAATGGAGTTAGGATTGCCTGACAATTCATCTTTCCTCAAACTAGGTCAATTGCAACATTTATCTGATCAACAACACTGAATTGGCCTTATCTCTGAAATACTACATACCTTACATAGACAAGTTTTGAAAGCACTTGACTTCAAGCATCTTTACCTTGCCTACATACTTATATATTACACTTGCTGGCATTCCTTTCATTTTCCTTCCTTCCTTTCCTTCCTTCCTTCCTTCCTTCCTTCCTTTCCTTCCTTCCTTCCTTTCCTTTCCTTCCTTCCTTCCTCCCTTCCTCCCTTCCTCCCTTCCTCCTTCCTCCCTTCCTCCCTTCCTCCTTCCTCTCTTCTTCCTTCCTTTCTTTCTTTCTTTCTTTCTTTTTCTTTCTTTCTTTCTTTTCTTTCTTTCTTCTTTTTCTTTCTTTCTTTCTTTCTTTCTTTCTTTCTTTCTTTCTTTCTTTCTTTCTTTTTTCTCTCTCTCTTTTTTTCTCATGCACACACATTCACATACCAAAACAGTTTCTCTACCTAAAAGGAATATTGCAGTATTGCCTCTTTTGTTGGATCCTTTCAGGGAAGAAGTGAGTATCAGTTGCCAATGCGGGGGTAGAAATGTTCTTTCTCACTTGTAAAAGGCTCTTGTTTGTAATCATGGAAGAGCTCTGTGTCATCAAGTTTTAAATTTGTGTGGTGCACACGAGCAAGACACTATCTGGGTTTTAACCCTGCCCAGAATGGGCTTTGGACCATATGATACTGGAAGAAAATGTCAGATCTAAAGGCGTGGAGGGACCATGTGTGTAACAGGTTGAAAGTAAAAGATGGTAGGTGTTAGAGCCTCCATGTAGGCTTGAAATGTAAGAATAAATCCTTGGAGACAGGGATTAGTGATAGAGGACAAAAGAGCACTCAGATATGGAAAGTACATTAAATTAACACAGAGCTGTCATTTTCACATGTGAAGGTTAGGTTTAGATGCATGAATGTTGCATAAACTTCATGTACCATATGCAACATTTCTGTGACTGAAAGCTATTATTATTATTGTTATTATTATTATGTCTTTTTCATTCTACTTTTTGTAATGGTTTGGACTCAATCAGATTCAGTATCTTCTTAGCTGGGCAGGAACTATATGTCTAGCTGAATACAGGAGCCTGAGGGAGCCCCCTGATAATTTCAAGATCCTCAACCTCATCCTTCCACCCTGGCTGTGTTAGAAGACTGTTCAATAGTCAACTGGTCATATTGAGTCTACTTGCTCAGGAAAGATGCAGAGTGTACTTTTAATTATTTTACACTGCTAGAGAGGTATGAAACACCTGGGTAAAATCAAACCGCCAATGATGTTTCCCAGATGTGTCTTCTAATAATTAGGCTAACATCACATAACTTTTTACAACAACCAGTGTTGAATCCCTTAGACTAAGCTGTGAGAAGACTTCTACATAATTACAGGAATCAATAAATTACGCCAGCATATACCTTATTTCTGCATCTTTTTATTTATGAATGGCATATTTTGAAAACTACCATTTAAATGGCTGCTTGTCTGTATGAAGTACTGCATAACAATCTATATTTTTCCTCATCAGGGAAAAAAAAATTAACAGTTTTATATTCATTCCTGAGAAATACAAGGTGACCTTAAAATTAAAGCCTCTCGTAATTAATTTAAAAACATGGGACAGAACAAAGGTTGTCTATGCAACTTTTTCTTTTCCCAGTGTAAGTTAAATATTTTTAATTTATCAACATATTTTTCTTAATAAAATTTCACTATACATTAAGACAGTTTAATATGGGTACACACACACTTTACGTCAGCAAAAAACACAGTAACAGAGCATAAGACATTATGCAGCTTGCAGAGAGAGTATTGCCTATGATGTCTTCTTATGCAAGAATTCAGCTGGAAAGTGAATTGCTCAACATATCCACTAACATCCACTAACGTATCCACTAACATAACAAAACCCCCCCTTATTGTAAAGACTCTGTAAGAAAGAAGTTTGTGTGTTACTTTTGGCATAAGTTGTAGAAACCTGTCTCATCAACATTTTAGACTTGCTGGAGGAATTTAATGTACAAAGGTGTTGGATTTTTTTGGCTGCTTTTATTGTAAAACTCAAATTTAAAGGAAAAAATAACTGCAAAAGTTACAATAATTTGCAAACTTTCCCCAAGAAAACTGAGTAGCAATGCTGTGAAATTACAAAATAGTAATATCACTAATTTAGTCGAGAAATGTATAGATATTTATACTAACTCTTACAAACCGGTCTTAGTTGAATTCATTCCAGGTCACACAATGAAGTCTGTATAGAGCCAAAAATTGAATTCACATCTCTAGACTTGTACCTTTATTTCTGAATAATGTTTCTGCCTGTTTGGCATTAGGTGTGATCATAAAGTGATCAAATGCATTGACTACTTAACATCATTCCAATGAGAAAAATCAACCGGGTTGTTAGTCTCTTTCAAATAATTTCACCAAATGAAATTTGTCATTATTTATTGTTCATCATTTGTTAAAGAAATATAAATTCTTTATGGAGCTTGTTATTCACCAATGTATTCATTTAAGGCCAAATTCAGCCCAAGGGATCACTGTACACACTTTATCTGCAGAACAGGACTGGCAGACAGAAATTGGGTAATTGAGCATGGAAGTTGTTAGTTGACATGCAATAATCCAACCCACATCCAATCCACAAAAAATGCTTCTGCATTTTTGCAGGTGTATAATTATAAAAGCTCCTCAAATTTTGCCCTAGCTCATCTTGGTGATAGATGAAAGAAATATAAGTTAAGTATTTATTGTAATGTTCTGTAAGTGCAGAGTCATATGTGTAGAATAGAATAGAATAGAATAGAATAGAATAGAATAGAATAGAATAGAATAGAATAGAATAGAATAGATCAGGTTGGAAGACACCCTCAAGATCATCATGTCCAACCTATCATCCAACACCACCTAATCAACTAAACATGCAACCAAGCACCCCATCAAGTCTCCTCCTGAACACCTCCAGTGATGGTGACTCCACCACCTCCTCGGGCAGACCATTCCAATGGGTAATCACTCCCTCTGTGTAGAACTTCCTCCTAACCTCCAGCCTAAACCTCCCCTGGTGCAGCTTGAGACTGTGTCCTCTTGTTCTGGTGCTGGTTGCCTGGGAGAAGAGACCAACCTCTTCCTGTCTACAACCTCCCTTCAGGGAGTTGTAGAGAGCAATAGGTCTCTTCTCCAGGCTAAGCAACCCCAGCTTCCTCAGTCTCTCCTCATAGGGCTTGTATTCCAAACCCCTCACCAACTTCGTTACCCTTCTCTGGACGCACTCCAGCAAGTCAACATCCTTCCTAAACTGAGGGGCCCAGAACTGGACACAGGACTCAAGGTGCGGCCTAACCAGTGCAGTGTACAGGAGCAGAATGACCTCCCTGCTCCTGCTGGCCACACTGTTCCTGATGCAGGCCAGAATGCCATTGGCCCTCCTGGCTACCTGGGCACACTGCAGGCTCATGTTCAGCCTACCATCGACCAGTACCCCCAGGTCCCTCTCTGCCTGGCTGCTCTCCAGCCACTCTGACCCCAGCCTGTAGCACTGCATGGGGTTCTTGTGGCCAATGTGCAGAACTTGGCACTCAGATGTGTTAAATCTCATGCCGCTGGATTCTGCCCATCTGTCCAGCCTGTTGAGGTCCCTCTGCAAAGCTCCTCTACCCTCCAGCAGATCAACACCTGCTCTGTCCATCACATCTGTAAGTGCACTCTGTAAATAGGAAGTGCTAAGAAAATATGTAACGTATCCATTCTGTGAGCAGTAGCAGTATTTGACAGTAAGTACACATTTCAAAATATTAAGTAGGATTTTTTAATTGCAATGTTGTTGTCAGAACTTTTCACCTAACAAATCACTGTATCCACATTTTTTATTATTTGTCATCATCTAAATGAGTATACCTTATTTCATGTATGAGCATAAACCTTTTCTCAACATAATTATTTTTCTTTTTCTATTTTTTTAGACTACTTTAGAATTTTATATGTGTGTTTTTTTTAGTTTTAAATGAATTATGAAAAGAATAACTGCTTTTGTGTAGGCCATGTGGCTTTAATGCTATGATAAATCTGCAGCACAAGTGTGAAGCTCTCCCTTCCTAACTTGCATATATATATATATATATGTGAAATGGGAAAATTCAGACATTTACCTCTGTGATAAAGGTCCTACAAGGTTTAGTTCAAGTAGTCTTTCTCAGAAAATTGGTGCACACTACCTCCTAAATCTGAAATTTACACACTATTTTCCTGCTAGAAGTCCCCACCCTTAAATTTGACTTCCTGACAATTTATCTTCCCCTACCTTGGATTAGGAGCAATTTCACGTTTCTACAGCCCAAGATGTTGAATAAAGCATCAATGATGCTATCACATAGACTACTAATCCTTTCCCTTACAAAGACATTCTTAATCCTAGGAGTATAGAAAGAAGTTAGGCCCAAGATCCCTAGGATCCCTTGGGCTTGTTCATTCTGATCGGTGACATCACTTTTAAGCTATTAATATTGTTTGTTGCCATCCAAGCAATGCTTTTTTACGCACAGTTTTGCAATGTATACAATAGACAGGACTATTTTTCTGTTACTTAAAACTGCAAAAATGTTTATTAAAGATTATAGGCTAACCTCTACCCTTTATAAAGATCTGCACATTGGCCACAACAACCCCATGCAGTGCTACAGGCTGGGGTCAGAGTGGTTGGAGAGCGGCCAGGCAGAGAGGGACCTGGGGGTGCTGGTTGATTGTAGGCTGAACATGAGCCTGCAGTGTGCCCAGGCAGCCAAGAAGGCCAATGGCATCCTAGCCTGCATCAGAAACAGTGTGGCCAGCAGGAGCAGGGAGGTCATTCTGCCCCTGTACACTGCACTGGTTAGGCCGCACCTTGAGTACTGTGTCCAGTTCTGGGCCCCTCAGTTTAGGAAAGATGTTGTCTTACTGGAGTGTGTCCAGAGAAGGGCAACAAGGTTGGTGAGGGGTTTGGAAGACAAGCCCTATGAGGAGAGGCTGAGGGAGCTGGGGTTGCTTAGCCTGGAGAAGAGGAGACTGAGGGGTGACCTCTTGCTCTCTACAACTACCTGAAGGGAGGTTGTAGCCAGGCAGAGGCTGGTCTCTTCTCCCAGGCAGCAGTACCAGAACAAGAGGACACAGTCTCAGGCTGCGCCAGGGCAGGTTTAGACTGGATCTTAGGAAGAGTTCTATACCGAGAGAGTGATTGCCCACTGGAATCAGCTGCCTGTGGAAGTGGTGGGAGTCACCTTCATTGGAGGTGTTCAAGAAGAGGCTTGATGGGGTGCTTGGTGCCACGGTTTAGTTTTTTAGTTGTTTAGGTGGGTTCTATTGTACTGTATTGTACTGTATTGTACTGTATTGAACTGTATTGTATTTAGGTGGGTTGGATTGGTTGATGGGTTGGCGGTGAGAATCTTGAAGGTCTCTTCCAACTGGTGTATTGTATTATTGTATTTGTATTATTATTATTATCTCAAATTTCACACTGGGTAAACTCCTTCCAGCTACGTAAGTTAAGGAAGGCATAGGTGTGCAGTGGCATTTGCACTCTGTGTTTGTTTACAACCTCTTCAATATAACCAGTGTCTAAAGCACCTTCACATACCCTTAAATATAAATGACCCTTTTTATATAATTTCATTTGGCTGTTAGTGTTTGGAGAATATCCAGCAAAGCACGTCAGCAAATTCAATAAAGTATATGCTAAGTTAATATAAAATCCAATAATGGTAGTAAAACTGGTCTTCCAGAGAACAGCTGTTAAGACATCATAATTTGGATATTGGCATAAATATTTTTAGTGAATTACATAACAACAGTAGGTTAGAATTCATCCTGACTTAAGATATGAACTTTAAATGCCGTGCTGTGCATCCAAATCATATCAAGGGAACCATACCTTAAATGCATGAGTAAGCTTATTACAAATTTATATTACTTGTCCTTTGTTGCTACCGCAGAGGATGAACTCATTTGTAGTTTCACTTCAAGGTTTAGCTTTACATTTACTTCAATAGTAAAAATGCCAGAGAGATGCACTGAGCTATATTGTTATTCAAGTATTTGTTCTAGTATTTATATTCATATATGACTGTGCGTAGAGGAAAAAGAAATGGTGTCTTTCATCAACAGACATTAAGTAAAATCAAGCAGTTAAGGCCATTTCACTTCCTGACACATATACCCACTTAAAATATCGATTCTATATGTCAAATAAGATATTGTAAAAGTGGATTTTAATGGGAATAATGTATCTGACTTTATTTCAAATGCACCTATCATTCTATATTTGACAGGCAGCATCACAACACTTTCTAGCATGCAATAATTTTGGCATTCTTCTCTGTAATGACCTGTCCACCCAGACGTACCTCTAAGCTAGAAGAATGAATCTTGGTCTGAACAGAGAACTAAATTCTTCACAATCAGCTTGTTTTCAAGATGCTTCCAACGTTATTATACCATTAATAATGCATTTTTAGTTGTCATAACTGATCAACATCATGGGTTTTTTCCCTAGATACTGTTTATTATAAATTACTTTGCAACAATATGTTATTTTGAGGTGAAAAGGAAACAAAACCATTCACTGTCAGATGGAATTAACAGTCAGGAAACTATAGGCTTTTTGAGGGAGAAATAGAAAAATTAGCATACAGCTAAAATATCAGCATGTGCTTGTTGACATGAAAAAATGAACAATGTGTAGCCAGGCAAAGAAATTAGACTTAACTGAAACATTTCCTAATTTCCTAATAAGTTATTTCTGTCCGTTTTTTACAGTCTCAGTCAGGGTTTGTACCACCTGTAAGATAGGTGCTAAGTTAAGTAGCCTCTCAAGAAACCAAGTTTTACATTCAAATTTTAGTATTGTAACAATATATTGTAACAATATGTTAATCTTATCCTGAGACCTTTAAAAATCCTATTGTTTACCATTTACAATAAGAATTCAAATTCCTCAAAATGTTTTTGTACGTTGAATAGAGGGGAGACGTTCCATCGGAGAGATCCCCATTGCTAGAACAGATGGGCAGTGTCTCAGTACTGCTAAATAAGGCAATGTGGAACATTTTGTTTCACATATAAAGCAAGCCTAGTAAAATTAGCTCTTTTCAGTGTCTTTGACAATTTGGTGGAGCAAATCTCCTCTCACCTGGGGCAATGAGTATAAGACATCCGAATCCGTTTTGACTTGGGGAATTCTGTATGTAAAAACTGACATTTTCTTTTTCTGGTTTCCCACCCAGTGCCCCAGGTCCCTAGAAAAACCTGTGAAATGCTAGTGTCAAAAACCATGGTGACTTTCCACCCTTTTTTGTCTTACACTGAAAATCAATATTTTCATGCTAAATTATCCTTATAATTTCAATTAGAGAAATTATAGTTAGCTTCTGCTCGTCAGTAATGACTGTATTGGGCACTTCAGTCCTGGCTTTCAAGAGATCTTCATGAAGTTGGTCAACTGTCATGACTAAAGATGGGAAGCTGAGTCATAGGGAGGCTATGCTACATGTAATGCAACAGGTACAAGTCAATGTCCATTGATTCTTGTGGTCCAGTCTTGATCCTCAGTAGTATAGCCTAAAATGCCAAGGTACACCCAAGAGAAAAACAACACAGAAGTCATAAACCATAGTGTTTACTGAAATAACTGGCAGGATGCATTATTGCTAATCCCCTTCAGAGTTCTAAAATAAAAGTTAAGAAAAATCTCAAAATATTTCCCTTGGGCTCTGCAAACTAGAGGTATCAATTCCCTAATTATAATGTTGGTAAAACAGTTTGGAGAATTGTGCTCCCATTCCTGCACAAGTCAATGAATGTCTTCTGGTTTCTTTGCATGCTTCAGAACAAATTGGTACCAACTGAAAAAAAAAAAAAAAAACAAACACCAAATTTCTATTGCAAGCTTCCTTCTAAAGAATACAAATGGTGCAAATAATAATTTCTTGTTAGTTATCTTGGGTTAATGAAACCTTGTTTAAATGGCAATCAAAGGAAACACCAGGCCTATTCAAAAAGATACTGTCACACAGGCCTAAGTCATTACAGAAAGTTTGGTTAGTCAATCCTTTAAGCAACTCCAAAAACCATACACTGATATAATTTGGTTATCACAGAATCACAGAATCACCAAGGTTGGAAGAGACCTCAAAGATCATCAAGTCCAACACATCACCACAGACCTCATGAGTAAACCATGGCAACAAGTGCCACGTCCAATCACTTCTTGAACACCTCCAGGGATGGTGACTCCACCACCTCCCTGGGCAGCCCATTCCAATGGCTAATGACTCACATCTGCTAGACTTCTTCATTCAAGATTTTTTCCCTCCTTATCTATGCTCATTGTCAGAATAAGTCAGAAGAGGCTGGCATGTTGTACCTGTACCAAACAGCCAGGGTAAATTCATCCCTGTACCCCACAAAATTCCTTCTTTTCTTAGGTAAATAAATGACAGACAATAGTTAAGGGAATATTTCATCTCTGGCAGCAAGCTTATTTCTGAGCTGATCCCAAAGCATCATTCAGATATTTTAATACACTCAAATTTGTTTCAATTTCTTACCAATCAACCCATAATCTGAAGTGCTGTAACTGGAGATCAAATAACTAGAAAGGGACCCTTGTGTTAAACAAACAAACAACACACAAAGAAAGGACAAAAGCCCAAAGGAAAAAATGATTAAATATTATGTCAACCATCTAAATTCATGCCAGGATGATTAAAATGCTCAGATATCTTCAATGAGTTACTTTACTTGGGTATCTTTTGTCATGGACAGAGTCTCTGTAAGCAGGATTAAATGTAGTTTTTGAGTATACAACATTTCCATAAAACATATTCTAAACATATATTGCCTAATACACAGCATAAATGATGTGCTTATGGATTAATGAACAACCACACAATCCATCAGCATGTTCACCATCCGTGTAAGTATGGGAGCTGTTAGTCAAATGGAAAGTATCAGTCTCCAAACACAGTCTTAATGAGTGATCAGCTTCCAGCACTACTGTTTTTTAACTCTGTCAAAAATGGTACTTCTGTCTGGTATTACTTTTTTTGTCCTCCATAGTTAGCTAATGTGTGATGTACTGTCTCACAGCCCAACAACATAAATAACCCATAAAGCAAAGCTAAGGTCCTGTGGTCTAAACCAGGGTCCTGTTTTGTTAGGCTGGTGTCATGGTTAGAGGTGGGTGCCTCTTTTGGAAAAAAACCCTCCAAGAGGACCAGAAAGGTCCAGGAGGTGGACCCTGGAAAATTGTAACTCTGTTATTCAATACCATAATTCTACTATCTCTTTATAAACTGGCAGCAAGGCCAACTGACTCTCTTTTCTCCCTCCCTCTGGCTCTCCAGAGGGAGTCCTTAATCTGGTAATGTGGGGAAGGAGGCCTGTGTGTGGCCTTCAGTGGCCTGTCTAATTTTCTCCTGTGTAATTATGGCCTGCTTAGGGGCAGGGAGACAATGAGGAGGGAAAGAAAGATGCACTGGGGACTTGTGGTTTAGTCTGGGGAAAGTTTTGGGGTATTTTTTCATGTATCCTGTATATGTATTAGGTGCTAAGGATTCCTATATTCTGCATTATCCTGTATATTTTTGAATACAATTTCTGTATTTCTCTGCAATTCAATGAGAGCATCTTTATTTTACTCCCTTTGGGAGTAAAAGTCTATTTCTGGCCACTCTTTAAGCTAAGACACCTGAACCCTGGGTTACATGCCTTGTAATGTCTGTCCTGCAGGGGTTACCTAGCTTCATTTGGGAGTCATCAGCAATGAGGAGTATCAGCACCTGAAGCCAAGTATGAGTTGTGTTGTGTGACATCTCTTTCATGAGTCACACAATGGTCTGTACTTTATACTGTGTGCTCTTAATCCCAATTACACAAATCCAAAGCACTAAATGTAATGCTTCCTCTTATTTAGGTAAAAACTGTATGAAAATAACAAACTTAAGTCTACATAGTACTTCTATCAGCATTTGTAACTGATGAAATGTGCATGCTATTTATCAAGGTGAACCTGCCTAAGAAAGGGGTGGTGGAATAGGTGATCTCCAAAGGTCCCTTCTAACACCTACCATTCTGTGATTTTTAAAAACATTTTTAAAAAGTCCATTATGCACCCTGGGAAGAAGTAGCCAATTGCACCTTAAAATTGCTCATTATTTTTATAGTTTTGCCTGCCTTTTGAATAAATGGAATACTCCAATAATGATAACAACCTTGCAATTTCCAATTCTATAAAATTTCATCGAAGAGTTACTTGAGAAACTGCAGGTGCTGCTAACAATATTAATTAAAAGGACCACAATTAAATAATTGATTAATTAAAAGGACCACAAAGTTTTCCTTCTTGCTGCCTCCTGAAAGATGTTCTACCATTATTGTCAGCCCAAGACATTTTTATAGTGCATCCAAACCTACATATTTAACATTCATCTGAGGCACTTAAAGTTTAACAATCATTTTTCTCCTGTACATTTTCTAACTCAGAAAACAGGGTTCAAGTTTGAAAGAGAGCTTTGATTTATACAAGAACACAGTAGCCTGTTGCACGCCATTCTGATCTGAGGGCTGTCACTTCTTCCAGCCATCAAGAGACTTCTGAAGAACCAGAAATCTGTCAAGTACTACTTTCTGTCAAAAAGCAAAAAGGAAATACACATTTTGATCTGGAAATTCATCTCATATCAGGTACATGGTCTTGCTGATGACAATTGCCTCTCCATGAGGCTATAATGTTTTTCTTGTACAGTTACACGACCTTATATCTGTATCAATCAAAGTGTACACAAGTATATGAAGATGCTGAACTTAAGTACAAGTCTGAAGTCCCAGCTGGACTTCAAGTTAAATAGAATGTGAAGGAAGTAAGAGTTCCTGACCAGAAAATACTCATGTCATTGTAAGAAAATGTACTATCAGAGGGAGAGAAAAGAAAGTGGAGGGAAAAAAAAGGTTCCAATCAGACACTACTTTTCATGGACTTTGCAACTAAGACACTTAGACACAAGACAAAAAAGAGCAAAAAAACCCAAAGCAAAATAAGACAAAAAAGAGCAAAACAAAACCAAAACAAGACAATCACTGTGTTAGTTATAACCATAGCAAGGTAATGGCAAGCCTTTCATTAAGGCACAAGATTTACACCATACCTGGCACGGGAATAGAAATATGAGAACAAAAAATTAGGTGATGCCTTTAAGACTGGGGTTTGGCTGAGATGGACTTAGTTCTCCCCATAGAATCTTTTGTAGCATTGTGATAGCTGGAAAGGGCGTTGATAACACTCTTTTCCAAAACCTCTGCCCCCCCAGCAGTAGGCTGGGAGGGGATGCAGCTGAGTCATGCCCACATTAACATTTTTGGTTCACAGAAGAGTAATTTCAGTAGATTCTCAGCTGTGGAAGTACTTGTGCAACACATGCATATATTGCTCGTGAGACCCTTCACATTTGGCATATGGGAGAAGGGATTTCATCCAAGCTTCTGAAATTAGAAAAACTGTATTTTCTTCCCCTGCTGTTCCCTTAGGAGGCTAACTGGTTAAACAGGATTTTCCAGTGATGATATTTGTTCCTCTGTCTGCAGCCTCCACCTCACAGGAAGGTGAGCATTTGCTTGGCTTCACAATTGTTGGTTCATGGGACTGGTACCTGAGTACACTAGTGCCTTTGCCTCAGGTCCCTTCACTGGTCAGAAAGAGCTATCACACAAATGCAGATAGCATTAAAATTGCATTTAGAGCATATCCTTGGATCAGTCCTGCTGCCTTTTCTTATCCAGTGTGTTCCTAAAGGTGCTGCTGCTGTTTCTTGCCACTCGACTTCCTTGACACTGTTGTTCACAGTGATAATCCTCTCTCCTGGCAATTTCTTTACCTGTTGGCTCAAGCAGTATTCTGTTCACTGAAAAAAAAAAAAAAGAAAAAAAATTTTAAAAAAAAGAGATGTGGTACAGAACTTACAGAATTCAATATGCTGTCTGATTCAGCAGCCAAGCTGATGAACAATTTGAAAATGTTTTGGTCCAAGGACAGTCTGCTGGTGTTTTTATATACGCTATATCTCTGACTATTGCAGGATCTTCATCCTGCATACTTTGATCAGCATGGCCTTAATTCTTGATTTGTTCATTTCCAAGTGACAGATTGTTGAGGGAAACCACCCATTGGGGTCCTAAGTTTAATTCTAGAGCTTGAAACCAATACTTTCTGGATAAGCTGAGAATTCCACAGACAACTCTCACCTAAGAAAGAGAAGACAAATTCTCATACAGACCCGGGGAGGGGGGAAAGAAAAAAAAATCACCATTCTCTGTTGGTGATCCCAGATTTGAAAGATGTTTCACTCTAGATACACAGTCCAGAAGCACCACTCAGTACCTAGTTTATGTTATATGAAAGCTACCTCTCCCAAGCTTTCTGAATAAGCTAGAATATGCTATCCTGGGTTTCACACAGTCGAAGCTGTCAAAGGTCTCTTGCTGACTAGCAAGGAACACCTCTGCCTACACGGTCAGTTGATCAAAACCAGTTCTCTAATTCAGTTCCTCTTCCCTCCACCCATAACTGGAGATGTCAAGGTGATGAAGAGGTACCAAGGAGAGAATCCCAACATCAGCTGCAGAAAAAGACTGTAGAATTTAACCTATGCCCAACCTTACTCTACCACAGTTGATGTGTGTGCTAGGTGTTTGAGACAAAGGTGTGCTACAAGGGAGTCAAGAGTGTGAGCAACATGTGGTAAGAACATACATCAAGCTTTCTATTAAATAAAGCATCAGTAATTTGTCGTCTGTATTTTGGTTTATTTTTCCAGTCTGTCTCCTGTAAGCTTCAAAGAAGTTAATGTTATAAGGTCCCAACATTATCAATTCATGTTTTCAGAAATAATAGCTCAAGACCATGAACTACAGTGTCTCATTAGAAACAGAACTACTTGCTGATCATATCCCATTTATTATTACATCTCGATGTCAGCCAGAGAGATAGTTTTTAATCCACTTAATGTGTGCCATGTTGATTTTGTATCCTTCTTAACCGATGCACTCTGCAGCATGAAACCAAATGCTCTGTAGCAGTCTAAGTACATTTTATCAACATTATTGCTTTAACAACCCAACTTGTTATCTCACAAAAACATCAAATTAGTTTGACAACATAGGTTTTCCATGAAACCACATTGATTGGCATAAATTATATTTCCCTCCTCCCATTATTAATTGCATCTCATACCGGACATCCCATTGTTTAGGTGGGTTGTATTGTACTGTATTGTACTGTATTGTACTGTATTGTATTTAGGTGGGTTGGATTGGTTGATGGGTTGGACGTGATGATCTTGAAGGTCTCTTCCAACCTGGTGTATTGTATTGTATTATTGTATTGTTTTCCTTAGGACTGATGTCGGGTTAACATGACTGCATTTACCCCACTTTTCTTGTTTGCCCTTCCCTACTCTTGTGCAGTTTCTTGAAGTCTCCTAGGTATTCCATATTACCCAAATACTTATTAAAAGTGTGTTTCTGAGTTACATCTGAAAGAGAAATTTTTTATCGTATTCCTCTGTACTTTCTTGCAAAGTAGAAATAGAAATGTTATAAATATTTTTCCCTTTTCCACATTTTATGGAGGGTCTAAATATATCAGCCTAGAAATGAGCCTCTGTTGTTATGAGAGCAATTTCTGATTCAATGTACTTTAAAAAACTTCCTACTTCTTCACAGATAAATATTGTTTTTCCTTTGTACCTTTTCGGTTCTTTGCCAAGTCTTCTGCTTTTCCTTGTATCTGTATTTGTTGCAATTAATTTCTTTCTTTTAACAGTTATATATGTTTTTATTATTCTTCTAGCTGCTTCCATCTCCACTTTACCGCTGTTTTCATAACCTATGGTTCCTTCTTTCTTCAGCTGTAACACTGGCATTTAGAAGTCTAGTAAAATGTTTCCAGAAGGTTCCATATGATTTTTTTTTTATTTTATTTTATTTTATTTTATTTTATTTTATTTTATTTTATTTTATTTTGTTTGTTTTGCTTTATTTTATTTATTTTATTATTTTATTTTGTTTAGTTTTGTTTTATTTTGTTTTGTTTTGTTTTGTTTTATTATTTTATTTCATTTCATTTCATTTCATTTCATTTCATTTCATTTCATTTCATGTCATTTTGTTTTATTTTATTTTATGTTATTTTATTTTGTTTGGTTTTGTTTTATTTTATTTTGTTTTATTTTATGTTATTTTATTTTTATTGAGGTCTTTCCAAAGATGTCTTTTTTAATTGTTTTCAGCTTCGGCAATGTGATCCTTTGGCTAGGATTCAAGTTCAATAAAATATTGAAGAAATGGTGAGCTGCTCAGGAAAGCCTTTTTGGAGCCTGATATCCACAGGGGATTCTAAATCCAGAATTAAGGGTGCATTTTTCTTCTAGTGTGTCTCTGGAGGGCAGAAACTCATGTTAAGTAAAAAGCATGTTAAAGCTAGATGTTAATGGGAGGAGATCTCTTTGAAGCTCTAGGGCTTGAGGAGACAAATTATATTCTCAAGCATGTTCAGAGAAGGGCAACGAAGTTGGTGAGGGGTTTGGAACACAAGCCCTATGAGGAGAGGCTGAGGGAGCTGGGCTTGCCTAGCCTGGAGAAGAGGAGACTCAGGGGTGACCTTATTGCTCTTTACAACTACCTGAAGGGAGGTTGTAGACAGGCGGATGTTGTTCTCTTCTCCCAGGCAGGCAGCACCAGAACAAGAGAACACAGTCTCAGGCTGTGCCGGGGCAGGTTTAGGCTGGCTGTTAGGAAGAAGTTCTATACAGAGAGAGTGCCCATTGGAATGGGCTGCCTGAGGAGGTGGTGGAGTCACCATCACTGGAGGTGTTGAGGAGGAGACTTGCTGGGGTGCTTGATGCCATGATTTAGTTGATTAGGTGGATTGGATTGGTTGATAGGTTGGACGCGATGATCTTGAATGTCTCTTCCAACCTGGTCTGTTCTATTATTCTATTCTATTCTATTCTATTCTATTCTATTCTATTCCTTTTCAGTGTCCAGAATTTTGTCCTAAAGGTTGGTATCTACATTCACTCTTCCCAAAAAGTGAGTAATCTTTCCTTCCCCCCTGCCCTCCTATTTGTTGTTTTTTTTCAAAAGATGGCCAGTATTTGCAATAACTTTTGCAAAACATCCTAGCAAAAAGAGGGCTTGTCCAAAGGAAAAGTAAAAATTAGTTGAGATTATTTTAAGCCTGCATATCCCAGTAGGCACCCTAGTCTCAGTTTTAAATATAATTTTTAATCAGATGTCTTAAATGAAACAGTTATCAGAACAAAACTAATTCATGAAGTGGGTATGATTCCAGGACCATATGCAAGAACTTGTATTTAACACTGTCCATGCTCTGCTGATTCTGGTGGAATGATTCCCCTGCTTACCTTCAGGCTTCTGATTCTATAGTTCCTGAATTATTTTTCACAGTTCTACAGAAAAGATGAATACTTCTGTTCAGACTATCCTATCTTCTCCAAGGAGTGTACAAAAGAAGCCCTTTTAAAGTCATTAAAACTGCAATGCTTCTGTGTACTTATATAGTTGATCACTTGTAAAACAAAGACAACTTATGAAAGTGCTTTTTGTAAATCCCCTAATGTTCTTAGTTTATTTTAAACTTCCAGATTTTAGTCTGTAATTTTAATTATGCTTAAGGTGTTGTCTGCTAAACTTCTCTAAGCAAGTTCCTCAGGGTAAGTGTAACCCTATTACACAATAGAGAAGTAAAGGCTTAGGGAAATTTTTGGATTTAGATGAAAAAGTACTTTGTGAATACAGGTTCTTACTGAGCTAGGCAGTCACCTGTCTCATACAGGATTTTTATGCTGCAATTTTGGTTTGTGACATTCAAAGCCTTTCCACATCCCTGATTTTTTGGTCTTTATTTTAGGAGCTGGCATGAACTACTTATTCTGACTGACAGGACTTTTGGCTTTTACTTACACATAATGGGCTTGATCAGATTGGGCTAGTCTTTATCTACTTGCCACTAATAAATACCTGTGATGAAAAGAAACTAAGGTTTGCTGCCAGTGGTAATGCAGATTTTGTTTTATTGCAGGTTTGACAATTCTTGCAATTGAAAAAAATATCAAACTTTCATCACTTCTGCTTTCAACTACTTGCCATCTTAACTGACTTTATACAACTGATGCTAGCAAGTTGATAACATTGCTGTGCTTCTTGCTAGATTTTTAGAGAGCTGATGAGGAAGGGATCCCTAATGGGATTTTATTCTGTCATTTGCCCTGCTTAGTGGAAGCCTACTATGAGAAACAAGGTATTTCCAATTGCAGGAATTTTGTGATACTGGTGAGCTAGATTTTCCATGAAGTCTCTGTGGTTAACATATGCCTTTCCCAGTAGCTAGAATATAAAAAAGATTTGGGGAAGCTATCTGGCTGGAGTTTGGTGCCTGTAAGTTGATGGTTTAATATGAATGATTAGTTTGAGGATGGATCAGAAATAATATTTTCCTTTTCATGAAAGAAGGTTTACAGGTATTCATTGTAAAAGTCAGGCAATTGCAGAGTCATGCTTCTGATACCAAGCTACCAGCAGAGGATGTGAATCCTTTTACTCCAGTTGATTAAGACCAGAACATTTTTGACTGCAGTGTGTATCAGTCACTCATGCAAACATGGCAGTTTCACTCCAAAATGCCACAGGTACAGCCAGATGCACTCTCAAAGCATCTGTTAAATCAGTGTTTGGTAGGATATGCAACTGCAGCCAGGGGCTGCAGACTGGCCTAACTTGCACAGGTAACGTGATAAATGGAGGGGAATCAGGATCTGCTTGCTCAGCACTGTCCTGATGCTGAGCTGTGTAGGAGCTCGTGTGGGCCACTGCCACATCAGCAGTAAGATGCAAAAGCCAAGAAGCTGCTCTCCACACCTTAGGAGGATGGTGATGATTGTAAGAGATCTCCAGCCATGTAGTTTGCTGTGGTGGATGCTTTGTTTTGCTTGCTTCTTCCAAAGCCCTCAAGTTTTATATAGTGGACAATAAGAAACAGATACTTAGGGATGTTGCTGCTGGGACACTGCCCCCTGGAGGTGTTCAAGAGGGGGACTGGACATGGCACTTGAAGCCATGGTTTAGTTAGTCAGGAGGTGTTGGCTGACAGGTTGGACTTGATGATCACTGACGTCTTTTCCAACCTTATTGATTCTATGATTCTATGATTCTATGATTCTATGGAGCACATGACATTTGAACTTCTTAAAGCATGCATTTCAAGATGAAACTTAAAGTTTCTTTTTGATTTATAAAATCCTGTTTAATATGGAGCTTGATACCTATGAAGCTTACTATTTCCTTAGTCTCTGACTCATCTATGTGCTCTGCTTGGATGCTTAACCAGATGGTGCCTAAGGATCCTTACTTTGGGTAGAAGACTTTCAGGGGCTATGGGTTCTGGAGTGTATTTAATAGTACAGAGACCAAGGACTGCGATTCTTTAGACACAATGCAAAGCCTGTGCATTTACTTGAGCTTTCTCAGTGTAAGTGAAGTGTTGTGGGAGGAGTGTAAATCTACAGTTGCTTACAAGACATCACTGCAGATTTGTTTTTCTTGGTTTTATGTACATATTAATTTATTCTAATTGCATCCACACTTCATAATAGATACACTCTATAAAGTGAATATCGAAGTAGATTCTTTCAGCAAATTTATGTTGTTTTAAAACATTTTTAAAAGATGGCACTCAAACTCACCCAAATGAACTGGAAGTGAAAGGAATCTTTTCACCACCTCTCTGCCTTTCCAGGATTATTTGTAAACTTCTTGTATGGATGTCTTTCCAAAACAGATTTTTAAAGAATAAATTTCCCCTGTAGAAATTTAAAAAAATCATGTCCATTTACAGTTCTGCATTCTAAAGCAAAAAAACCAACCAACCAACCAACCAACCAACCAACAAACCCCAAATAACTTCCTAAAGTGCAAATAAATAAATAGATAAATATAATCATGTTCTTAACAACAAAATGTCCATAGCACATATGAGCACCAGAACAAGGGAGGTTTAGGCTGGATGTTAGGAAGAAGTTCTACACAGAGAGAGTGATTGCCCATTGGAATGGGCTGCCTGGGGAGGTGGTGGAGTCACCATCACTGGAGGTGTTAGGAAGAGACTGGATGGGGTGCTTGGTGCCATGGTTTAGTTGATTAGGTGGTTTGGATTGGTTGATAGGTTGGACGCGATGATCTTGAAGGTCTCTTCCAACCTGGTTTATTGTACTGTATTGTATTTGATTTTTTTGTTTGTTTTGTTTTGTTGTGGGTTTTTCTTTCATAAGGGACAATTGCTACCATCTGTAGGTCTATATTAATGAGATTTTATAAAAACCATCTATCTATTCATAGAGACTCATGTACTATGTTTTCAGGTTGCTAGGTGGAAAATAGGGTTTTAAAAATGAATGCATCATAAACCAATGTATTGGATCAGTCTTAAAATTGTGTAATTTTGAATTTGTTAAGTTAAAGTTACCACACAAATTATTTTGATTTCATTTTGCAGGAGGAGTTTCATATGTATGTACATCTTTTCTGCTAGCATAACGAAGTCAAAATATGTTGGGGAGCTTCACAGCGGAACGATATGAAACAGCTGCCTTCTTTTCTCTCAGAAAAGATATAAAGGATTGTTTTTCCTTTTACAGTGATCCTTTAAATCACGGCAACCTTCTCCAGTTGCCATAAATTCGACACCCTGACAACTTAAAGACAACAGCAGCACATCAGATCTAAAAGGAATTGTGTCTAATTTTCTCGGCTAATGCATTGTATCTGCAGAACTGATACTAAAGGTAATTCTGCACATCATGTCTCGAAACCAGATACTAGGAGGGGATGATGAACAAATTGAAACCTCTTGTGGGAAAGAATTTGACTAAATCCCAGCATTCCATAGACCATTCACATGAAATTGATAAGACCATTGTAAATCACTCCAGTGACTTAGAAAAGATGAAAAGATATAGACCTGCGGTAGTAAATGAGCAATGGGAAAGGAGACATTATTATGGAAAAAGCTAAGTTAATGTTTATGTTGTTCAGTGAAGATTGCAAGTAATAAATTTGGCTTTGCAAAATATTTCCACAGTAGTTTCTTCTTTATCTGTTTCTTAAGCACTGCAGTTTCTACAAACATTAATTCCAAAGAAGGATGGAAGTCATAGATACGGTCATTGCACATTCAGCAACAGGCCATTTTTTCCAACCAGACCTCCCTATATATTCCCTTATAAGAAAGGGATTGGCTTTCTACATAAATTTTTATACACAACATGGAAAAGTATTTATAGCCTCAATCTTCCTTCAGAACTGAAATATCAGAAGAGGATGCAGGAAATAGCATTGTGATGATCTTCACTGATCTGCCTAATTTTCTGCTCTTAGTAGCAATTCAATATAATCAAGAGCAGTATCTGGTCTGCTCCAGAAGCCAAGAGAATGCAGAACGTATTTGAGGTACCCCCTCAAACAAGTTAGTCTACAAATTTTTTGATCAGTATGCTATAAGAAAGGGGCTTTTGTATCATTAAGAATCTCATTTTATGTACTTGGAGTGGCTTGGCTTAGTTTTATTTTGGGTGGGAAGGAAAGGGAAAATCAAAATGAAAGGAAGGTGATGTTGACATTCTACAGGCCTATAATATCATCAATGCTTAAGATAAAATATTTCCTTGATTTTTTTTTCATAAAGTATTACAAAACTTTAATTTAAACCAGTTAGTTTCTTAAAATGCTAATTAATTTAGACATTTGTGTTTAAAGAGTTAACTGCAACTTGGAGAGGGACCTGAGGTTATTGGTTTGATAGTTGACGGAATATGAATCAGCAGTGTGCCCAGGTGGCCTAGAAGTCCAATGGCATCCTAGCTTGTATTAGAAGCACTGTGCCCAGCAGGAACAGGGAAGTGATGGTTCCCTTGTACTCAGCACTGGTGAGGCCACGCCTTGAGTACTGTGCTCAGTTCTAGGCCACTCACTATAAGAAGGATATTGAGATGCTGGAGCATGTCCAGAAAAGGGCAATGAGGCTCATGAGGGAGCTGGAGTTGTTTGGTCTAGAGAAGAGGAGGCTAAGGGGAGACCTCATCACTCTCTACATCTACCTCAAGGGAGATTGGTGCCAGGAAGGGGCTAGCCTTTTCTGCTTGGAGGCAAGCAGCAGGACCAAAGAAAATGGATGTAAACTGTGCCAGGGGAGATTTAGGCTGGATATTAGGAAATACTCATTCACTGAAAGGGTTATCAAACATTGGAATGGTCTGCGCAGGGCAGTGGTGTGTTCACCATCACTTAAGTAGCTTTTGGACCTGGTGCTTAGGGACTTGGCTTAGTATTGACCCTGCAGTGCTGGGTCGAAGGTTGGACTGGATGATCTTAAATGTCTCTTCCAAACAAATATATTTTGTGATTCTGTGATTCTGTAGTGTTTTAGTATAGTTTAATCAGTGTTCACCAAAGAATGTCTGAATGTCTGTTAGTATCCAGAAAAGATATGTGACAAACACAGCCAGGTACCTCTACCAATTCATTTCCTTTTCTGACAACAAAGAATTCAATTTTATTTTGCTGAGATTTATTTAAAGCAAATAATAAACACAAAAGGTTTTACATCACAATTCTCTAATATTTGCCATGCATAACTGAAGCCATAATTTATTGGTTAGCACCACATTTACCACAATATCTTGTGAAGCATATTGCTGAAAAAAAAAATCTATATATTTGTAGTCTGATGATAACATTTAGTTGTGTCATGCTTACAGCAATACATATATTCACTCTTGAGTGACTGTCTTTTTCTGAAGGGGAAAGGTGTTGTTTCTTACTGAAATCAGTGAAACATATCTCTCAGATAAATTTGAAATCTCGTGTATAGATTTGAAATGGTAAATGTCAGTTTGCTTAGATGTTTCTATGGGTTCCTTAAATATCATTGTCGTAGACAATTCCTTTAAGCAGTGGTTTTCATTAATATTTCTCAGAATTTCTCTTGCAATTTCCCATGAAAAGGGAGAATATATTAGTACTTTAAATCCTTACCTAATCAGGTAACATGTTGCACATACTGTTTCAGGTAGAAACTGAAAGGTTCTTTCCTGACAAGTTTGGATGTAACTTGAATCAGTAGAAAAATAACACAGTAAAGACCCTATACTGTATAGAGATTGCATGAAAACAATGCTCTTCTTTCTTTAAACTGCAGCCAGTGCCTAGCCTTTGATGAAGCCCTGGAATAATGGAGTGCCATGGGCTATTTTCTTCTGTTTCTATAGCTCAATACAGGGCTTGTCTCTTCTGTTGTTTTCAGCTAATTGCCTGAAGATCTAATAAGTTAGTGATGATGTATGCTGAGCACCAGTGACCCCTTGCCAAAAGAAATATTATGTCACACTAAAGTTTAAGGAGCCAGGTTTTTATCAGTCAAATATCTTTTCCCTTAAAGGCTCCAATTTCCACCGTGTAAGTGGCACTGTGTAGGTTGCAAGTGGCATCCATGACTGCACTGATTCTCTTAAACGGCTAAGACAGAAATAATAATCGAGGGGAAAAGCCAATGTGGAGGCCAAACACGAATGTACATGTGTTGTCTTTTTTACTGCTGCGAGGCTTTGGTATTTGCTTTTCAGCATACCTCAATGGAAAATCACTTAAGAAATGATCCACTCAAGAGAACATTCAAATTAAATGAAAAGCTTACTCAGAATTTTTTTGCTTTGCATATAATTTAAATGACCTTATTTAAAATGGTCCTTACCTGTTTTCTTCTTCTTAAAGCAAAGATACTCAGAGAAAGAAAAGACACAAAGGGTTAATATCAATAATATTGAAAGTTAGAACATACTGAAGCAATTAATATAATGAGATCTAGGTAGATAACACAAATTCTGCATTAAATAATTTTCCACAGATTGCAAGTTTCTATACACAGATATATATATAATTTTATTGGGGTTTTTTATGTAACATATTGCTGTGGCAAAGTTGAGGTATACCAGAAGCAAAGACCTTCTCAGGAATGTTTTTAATAGTCTTAAATTTTTCCATTTTTAAATGGATGCAGCCCTCTTTTTCAAGATTCTTAATTATTGAACTGCTGTGGAACAAAGCAGAATAAATCAGAGCATTGTAGAAAATACAGGGGCAAAAATAATTTCCTTACATGTGGAGTTATCATACTGCCTTATTAAACCAGTTTCTCATGTTACAGGGCAGATCCAACAACAGTCTGGACTTCAAAAAAGTATTGGTGGTGTGAAGCTTTCAGCTTGGTTACCTTGCTGCTCACCAGAACAGAGAGACCTCAGCTCAGTGAAAATGCCTGCCATGGGAGTGCTAAACGTCATCCTGCTGGCAAGGAGTTCCTTCTGCTGGCCAACAGAAGACACTGAAAGCTGGCTGTGACTTGACCCCAGGGCGTAGCTAAGAAATACTTTGGTTAATCTAACAGCTCTCTGTCACCATTTTTTCCCCCTCTGCTTTCCATTCCTGACCCATCCTTTGCACTTCAATGTTTGTGCTGTTAGTGAGTCCATTTATCTCACTGCCTGTCTGAAAATTAACACACTGAGGAAAAAAAAAATAATTCTGATGTGTAGAAAGAACTAAACCTGTAGCTCACCAGAAGCAAAACCCAGCAAGATGGAAGGAGGAATACTTTTTTTTAGATTCGAGTTGTTGTGAAACTGTACCCATCTAAATCTGCATTACCTTGGTCTGCCTCTGGTGGATCATGACTGACCACTCCCAGAACGTTTCTCTCAGCATCGCTGGCCCGGGTTTGGTCAGGTGGTGCGATGTCTTAAAGAGCTGATCTCTGCAAAATCTCAGAAAAAAGGGACTTCACATTTTTCCCCAGAACAGGAGTTATGGGAGATATTCCCTGTTCTTTCCTATGTGTGAAAGGATATGAGTTTGCATTTTTCAGCGCTCAGGTGAGCACACAGGCACAGACAGGCTGCAAAGCACGATGACATGAGGAGCTCACACACCCTGATCCAATGACTATTTTGTATAAACAGTGGAATATACTCTGCATCAGAGGCTGGAAGCCAAGATTAAGCCATTTTGGCTCAGAACTGTGATTTTGCTGTTTCTGATCCCCTAAATAATCAGTTCTCCCACACCACATTGGAATAACTGCAACACAGAAAATCCAAGCCATGGCTTCCAGACGAAAAACATAGGCTTTGGTAGGGGATCCACAAGCGAAAGAAGAAATTAATCATAAGTATCCTATATCCTATGAGCTTTCTCTGATCACTGAGCTGATGGATAATAGGCACCAATTGCTATTTGCTGCATCTGTGCCTCTTTGCAATGGCCCAGATCATTGTATGTCTCAGGAAAATTTCTGCCACTCTGAATGGTACTTGTTGAGGTAAGCAGAGGAAATATGAGCCTGAAAGATCTCCAGTATTACCTGAGTGCCTAAACTGCTTGAGAATCCCCAGAGAACAGGCGGGTTTTGCATGGCCCAGTGACAGACAACTTGATGTGAAGGCAGCTGAACTCATAAGGAAAAACAAACCTATGGATTTTGGATGACTCTGAGGTCACATGGTGGCTGAAAAGGAATGTTGAGACTTGATACATTGGATTTAAGCAGGGAGCTTTGTGCCTTTTAGGGCATAGACAGATTCTGAGGTGTCAGGAAAGAGTTCCAAGTAAAATGATATATCAAAACATTTAAATTCTAGGTGAGCTGCTAGCAAAACAAAACCCCAAAAGCAATATTTTATTTAAATTTGCTACTATATCAGATAGTATCAAGAGTTCTTATCTAATTTTAAATGGGGTAATAGGGCAACTTCTGGTATTTATGAATTAATATCAGGAAATTGGTTGAAACTAATGAAGAATAATGAATAACGTATAATGAAACAACTGAGTGGCCATGACAAGCAAAGGCAAATTTATGAACCTCACAACTGGTTGCTTTACAAGGAAATAATAGAACTGCATTACCTTGTACTCCCAAAACAGCTAACATTGCTTATATATGATCTTTAATCAGTCATGAATTAAGAATTCAGGTTCTGCTTTTGGTTGGAAAAAAACAAACAAACAAACAAACAAATGCCCTGGAATGGGTTGTCAAGGGAGGTGGTTGAGGCCCCATCCCTTGAGGTGTTTAAGACCAGGCTGGATGAGGCTCTGGCCAGCCTGATCTAGTGTAGAGTATCCCTGCCCATGGCAGGGGGGTTGGAACTAGATGATCCTTGTGGTCCCTTCCAACCCTAACTGAAACTAAACTATGAAACTTGTGTGTGTGTGTGTGTGCATTAATAGCTAGGCAGTTTGCATTTCCTTAATACAACCCACAATACTGAATATTAGTGGGAAAACCAATATACAATAATTGTGGGATTTTCCTTTTGCATGACGTTCTTAATCACTTTCGCTACTCCTGTTTGATGTATGTATCTATAAATATAGTTATCAGTAGAAGGGGTTAAGAAATGACACGCCAACATTTGCAAGTGTCAGAGCTCTTTGTATCGGTTAAAATTAGAGAAGACTTTGAAAAGCTTCAGAGGGACTTACTGGAGCAAGTTGAGTCGGCAGTTTGATGGTAGTTAAGAATCAGTGTCTTCCTAATGAAAGGAAATATACTCTGGAGAGAATAATGTAAAGTCAATGAATTGATGCATGTGCTTAAACTTAAGTGTGCATTTGACTGCCTTGCTGAATAAGGATGGCATTAAATTCTTAAATTTAATTCATTGCTATACAGATTGAATCTTGAAATCTTAATGATTCTTAACTATTAAAACTATTATCTATTTAAAGTAGCACTATGTGCTCATAATTCTTTCTTTGGTCTTTCTTTTTGGGGGTGGGTGGGGGCAGGGGCAGGATATTGCTTCGTACAAAGAAAAGTAATCCATTTTGCATCCACAGAACTATTGTTAAATAAGAAATTATTACAAAAATCAACATCCGAAAATTTTTATTACCTATTAGCTGTGCTGTGAGACTTAGAGAAATCTCTCCCAAACACTGGAACTGATTCTAGAAATAATCCTGAAATCCACCAGTAATGCCCAGTTTTCTAGATAGCACAGTGTATGAATTTTGTTTTTTCTGATATATTATTCCCTCTTGTCTTGCATTAAATGTCCAATATGGCATTTATTTCTTTCATTATTTTATGATGCTGTTAAATATGTACTGTTCCCTATTTGAGAATGAGTTGGCAATATGATATGCTCATGTGAAAGAAATAAAAAATGTATGTTGCATGCATGAGTCTTGATTATTTGAAACATTGTTTTATGTAATGTGTTTTAACCCCTTTTCTGATTGAGATCATGTTTGCTATTCCCTTTGTTGAATATATGTCTAAGAATTCTATTTCTACTGCAAAAATAAACGATGAATTATTTATACATACCAATTATTTATTATCATTTATGCAAAGCTTGTCATATTATGCATGCATAAGGGGATTAATTCACTGTTAACCCACAATGCCTTTAGGGGTATTATATGATAGGCAAAAGGTTGCTTATGTTTACTGTTGTAGATAAACATATACATTAAGAACATACATATTGTTTATACAAATTGCCAAGTTGAATATCAGTTCTGTTAGGAAAATAAAGGGTTTATTGGGCAACTGATTTTCTAAATAATGATAAAGTAATGAGTTTAATGAAATACACTTACTTTCACTAGCTTAAAAATATGATTTTTTTTCTCCTACTTACGATACACAGGTTGAATTTCATTCAAACCCGAGGAATGGAAGTAGCATAAGAATGCAGTCAAATATTTTCTTTTATTTTCCCTCATGAGGCAGCCATTTCACCAGCTAATGGGGCATTATTCCACTTTACTACTAGAAATATGTAGTCACAATCTATAAAGTACAATGCAAATTCAGTGAGAAAGGTAGAGGTTTTATACTGATGTAAGCAGGCCTAAAGGTTGGATGCAGTTGCTTTCATGGTGTACAAAATGGAAAACATTTTTTGCAGGATGTGAGCCAAAATTATGCTTAGTAATGCAATAATAAAATGGTCCTTACTATGTTTAGTAATGCAATAATACAATACAATAAATACGATACACCAGGTTGGAAGAGACCTTCAAGATCATTGCGTCCAACCTATCAACCAATCCAACCCACCTAAACAACTAAACCGTGGCACCAAGCACCCCATCAAGTCTTCTCCTGAACACCTCCAATGAGGGTGACAAAACAGTCCTTCTGTTTTGACATTACACTGTAAAAGAAGAAACCATTTTTTAGTTTGTATAGAAAAATGCTTATTCCATCTTTAATAAATAAATAAGTACATTTGATTCATAAATTATTAGGGCATCACACGTGTGATGGAGGATGTTTCATAGAATGGCGGGTAAGACAGTAATTCAGCAAGTGTCAAATGACAACAATTTAATGCACTCTCCAGAGTTGCAGGATCTTGTTACAAACATGGTTAAAGGTCTCAGCCTAGTTCCTGAAGAATGCCGGTTCACACAACAAAACCTGCCCCTCGAAAGCACATATGCAAGTCTCTGATCAGTGCATTCTTTTCTCGTCTTTTCTTGTCCTTCTACACAAAACATTTTGATTTCTTGACCTATCCCAGTTGACTTCCATAGCAGCTTAATTTGATTCTCTTCACTCCAGAGCCTACAGATCCTGAGGATCTACTGTTTTAGCTGTCATGGCACGTTAAAGCCTTTCCTCAGCAGCCGGCACAAAACACATGGGAGCACATCTTGGAACTGAAGGGTGAGAAACTGAGAATAACAATGAGTCCTGGTGCAAAGGAGATGAGGCCAGCTGATTAACTGATCTTGACCAACTAAACTGAAAGAAAATGTATAAGCATTATTGTATGTAGATTACAGAAAGGTCAGGGCAGATAAACAACATCTTTTCCTAATTCAGACAGACTGCTCTGAAGTCAAAGGTGGCCATTGTATTCACAGAGTTTCTAAATGAATGTTGCAGGCTTGATTCACCTAAATATTTGTATATACTTGGCTTTAAACTGCAAAGAAAGTAAATTCTTGAGATTTAGCACATTCTCACTTTCAGTCATCAGCCTGGTGTAAACCCTGGGTGTGACTTCCATGATAGAAACACTCCCAGGGAATCAGTGGCTTCAGCTCTGATTCAAAAACAAGACACACTGAACCTACCCATATCAGCAGCCCCTTTTTCACACGACAGATTAGACCTGTTACATCTAACTGCAAGTGCAGCCTTGTTTTAATCATCTGCACTTAAACAATATGCTGAAAGTAAGATTTTCCCCTAGTTTCAGATAATTTGATATCAGAACAATGCCCTGGTTTATACAGGGTTATTCTGGTTAAAGCCAATACAAAAGAGATCAAAATCAAGTCCACTGTCTGTAAAGAGCAAAATAACGTATTAAAAGAAAAAAAAATAGTTTGAGGGCAAGTAAAACCTCTAGCTTGTTTTTTTAATTAATATTTTCTTCTTGTGATACAGCCTCAGGCATCCAAATATATTTCCTTCTAATCCCACTTGACCCCAACACAAATGTTTTATGCCAAGGGTGTTCTCATATTCCCAAGACTGGGGTTTAGGATAATGGATTCTACCACAGGGCATTCCTGCACTTTTCTTCTATTTTTTCAATTCCAACCATTTTTACACCCATATTTTAATCTCAATTCTTCTCTCTCCTGTAGATACAGTCTCATGCATAATACTCCTACAGATGCTAAACCAAGGGCCAGACCTACCTCAGTTTGTGCTCGTAAACACCTTCTTACTTCTTAGCTCCTGCACTGATGTGAAAGAGATTCTCAGTTTCCCTCTGCCTCTGGATACTTTGTGCATGTCACTGCTATCTTATTTCTGCACAAATGATCCATGAAGTCAAACAAATCCAATACTTAACATAGAGTAGGAAGGACTTTTTTTTCACAATTCATTTGCTCTTAAGCTTTTGAAAGAACAAACTTTCTCTTAATTCTCTTTCTTTCAGTTTATGATATGACTTCTATTAAAGAAAGATCTGAAATAATGTTGCCGTTAGAACTGAGCAGATCAGGTTTCATTCTGTGTTAGCATAGTCAGAAAGGAATGCATAAGGGGTTTGAGTGTAATTCTGACATTCTTTGTCATAAAATGCAGAGCCACACCAAACTTGGTTTTATAAAATTAGTCAAAGTAGCATGTAAAAGTGTTGTCACTTGTATTTATTAACCAAAATTAGCTTTGTTTGAACATTTGACTCACAAAAACCAGTAATGGAACATGAAGATGGAACATTCCTTTATGTAGCTGTAAGGACTTTGAAGTGTTTCCACCGGTATATGACAAAAAAAAATGATGTCACCTTTTGGCAGCATTACCACTAATTCCCTAATTTCAGTTCTAGATGTGGAAGCTTTTCTGGTGCACTGTTCTGTACATTTCAAAGCGGTCAGATAAGATCACAGAAAAATGGCTTGTTCTGAATGTGAAAAAACAATGTTCCAAAGTAAAATGTTTCCAAGTAAAGCCCCTATTTACTTGTGACATAGCTCTAATTTACAATCTGTTTTATTAAGAGCAGTGACAATATGGTATTCACTCCAAATAACTTGATGCAATTACACTGTTCTAAAGAAAATTCTGATGGCAAAAAGGAAAGATAAAAATCTAATAAATGTAAAACTACAGTTTTGTCAGCTTAATAGAGGAAGAATCTATTATTTTTATCACTTGTCCTTTTGTAAAATGTATTTACATATATATAATTTAGTCACATTCTTTTAAGACATTTAACATCAATTTAACCAGAGTCTTTCCATTTAATTTGGTTTCAAGAGAAATATCAGCTAATCAACACTACAGACCTGGAATATGATCGTGACTTATTCTTACAGATTAGCTTCATTACAGCAATATAGTTTGAAAATGTAGGAGAAGCAATTTAGGAACCTAGTTTAGTTTGCAGGAAAAGATTAGAGGTAAACTAACCCATAGCAAAGAACCTGAAGAGTAACAAAAGTCAAAATACGATTCCCTGAGTAAGTATTTTCTTCTCTCTTTTCTTTAGAACACACTTATTCAGAATTTCTGGTGCTGAAGCCTACAGTAAAAGCCACTGCATTTCACATTATTTACACTCAGGCCTATTAATGTTCCTAAAGTGCCTTTCCAAAATGGATTGCTAATAGCCACTTGTGAGAGAAACTGCTACCTGCTTCATTGCTGGATGTTTTCTCCTGTACAAGGGAAAACATCTACATACCATCATTGACTTGATTATTGCTCTGGGATCCTTAAGAATAAACAACTTTTGAGTCTTGACAGCTGATTATGGAGGAGAAATATTTTTACTTTTCTTTTTAACTGTTGCAAAATACAAACAGGTTGTAGCATGTGAAACACAATTCCCTGTGTAGTCACATGCACATGCACTAATATTCATTCCTTGAATCTTTAAGTAATTTAAAAGGATAATTAGTATGTAGTGCCTGAATTGGTTCCTCAGAGGGTTAGTGTCCACCCTGTTTGTCACTGTTTCTTGCCTAATCCTGTCTAATGAGGGTTTGTGTTAACATCGCTAAGCGCTTGCTGATAAGCACTACCAAAGCTATCTAAGCTTAGAGAAGACATGCTGTTCAAATGTCACTGCCTTTGGCTATCATGCCATAAGATATTGATTATTGCTTATTATGTTTCATATTCAAAAAAGCTGCCATTTGTACTTATTTGTAGGGTCTTGTAGTTCGTGTTCAGATAAAAATTATTGTATGTGGTTTTCCTAAACTTACATTTCATAATGTCTCTACTCTTTCTTTTGTTAACAAATCTCTCAGTGAGGTGAAATACCTTTGATTTACTTCTTTAAAGAGTTTAGAGTGAGCTAAACAGAGCTACACCAAAGATCACACTTAATTGAAATCTTTGGTAAATAGGTATATATATGAGATGATAGACACAGATAGAATATAAATAGATATAGATATAGATGAGATAGATACAGATATAAATAGAGATAGAGATAGAGATAGAGATAGAGATAGAGATATAGATATAGATATAGATATAGATATAGATATAGATATAGATATAGATATAGATATAGATTAGATACAGAGATATAGATATAGATATAGATATAGATTAGATACAGAGATATAGATATAGATATAGATATAGATATAGATATAGATATAGATACAGATACAGATATAGATATAGATAGATATGTGGGGAGTTGTGCCTTTTTTTCCTATTGTTTGTTTGCTTTTCTTTGTTAGTTTTTAATTTGCAGTTGCCTCATCAGAATACTTCAGTATAAAAGGTTAGTTCAGGTTTATTGGCTTTGGGCTTGCAGTTTTCCTTTAAAACAAAACACTTCCCCTCTTTCTTCCTGTTTTAGAAGCTACCTGACCCTGTAGAGCGTTAAACATCACAGTCAGACCTTTTCTCTCTGGCTAGTTGTGATTATCCTTTGCAGGTAAGAAGGCATCCTGCTAGTCTGAAACAAGAGGTCACTCTTCAGATCTAAGATTTCGTTTGAGTCTTTTCTTCATTTCAGAAAGGTGAAGATTCACTCCTGTTATAATTGCCTACATTAGCTATTTCTACCCTGCTGCTAAAAAGCAGTCTCAGGAGCACATGCAAGCAGCTGACTAACATGTACTCTCCCATTCACACTATTGCTTGTCAGGTTGCCTAAGGCCTGCCTGCAGGCAGCCCATGAGCAGCCTGTTTCGGCATATCTGGAAAAGTGCTAAGCTACCAGACAAATCAGGGATGGAGAGTCCTGACCACTGACTCCCCTTTAAATGCAGCACAGATATATCAGGATGGTCCCTGATGGTGGGTTTAACACCAGGCAAGCATGCTGGCACAGCTGCTGTGCATCCATTGCCTTCTGAAGGAAGAATACTCCAAATTGCCCACTTGCCCTGCCTGGGAACAAGCACAGCACATTCAGAGGTGCTAACAGCTGGCATCCCATCACCAAGCACAGAGCAAAAGATGATAACAAGGCAGCAGCACCCAGCATCCTCATGTGGCTGGGCCTGGTTTCCACTTGCTCAGCTGTGTTCCTCAACCTGTGAGCACTGTAGATTACTCTGGATGAAATGGGTATTGTTATGATTCACCAAAACAGAAATGCATGGGTTTGTACATGTGTGCTAAACCAAGCCCATGAGCCCAAAAATTAGTTATCATGAGTGCTTTACATTTTCAACCAGCTAAGTCTTTGGGCATATCACTGATTTACACAGTTGTAATATATATATAAAGTAGCTGTTCCTCACATCTTAAAAAGAAGGATTATAAACATTACAATTCTCCTTCCATTGTACAGCACTATTGCTAGAGTTGAGGTAAGTGGAGATGTGCATGCCAACATTTTGTTTAGATTCACCATGTGTGTCATGTAAAACCTGATGTGGCATCAGTATCCAACTAAAACTCAGCCAAGGGATGCTGCAAAGCTTTCTGAATATGTCACTTAACACAAGTCTGTGTTAAAAGTGAACTCTATATTGAAAAGTGAAACTTAGAGCATTCACTGGTGAATTTTGATACTAAAATGTATTACACAAAAGAGCCCCCAAAAAAATGAAGGAAATATCAGTACAATTTAGTAGATAGTGACTATTTCCATTTCCCCATTGATATATTTTTCTTTGCATAGTAGAAATCCATAACCCTATATTAAATATGATGCTGATTTGAGACCTGCTTGGACAGAATTCTAAAGAAAGCTTCTTATTTTATTTTTGGGGGGGGGGGGGGTTATAAGAAATTCTATTCTTCATAGAATCATAGACCTCCAGAGATCATCGGGTCCAATGCACCCTGCCAAAGCAGCTGACCTGAGGCAGGTCACAGGAAGTCATCCAGACATGTCAGGAAAGTCTCTAGAGAATGAGATTCCACAACCTCTCTGGGCAGCCTGGTCCAGTGCTCTGTCACCCTTAGAGTAAAGATTTTTTTCCTCATGTTGAGGTAGAACTTCCTATGTTGCATTTTGTAGTCATTGTCCCTTGTCCCATCACAGGACATCATTGAAAAGAGACTAGCACCTACTTCTTGACACCTAATCTTCAGATATTTGTAAATATTAACAAGATCACAGAATCACAGAACTGTCAGGGTTGGAAGGGACCTCAAAGATCATCTAGTTCCAACCCCCCTGCCATGGCCAGGGACACCTCACACTACATCAGGTTACTCAGAGGCACGTCCAGCCTGGCCTTAAAAATTTCCAGGGATGTGTCTTCTACCACTGCCCTGGGCAACCTGTTCCAGTGTCTCACCACCCCCACAGTGAAGAACTTTTTCCTAACACCCAATCTGAATCTACCTGCTTCCAGTTTTGTTCCATTCCCCCTAGACCTGTTACTACCTTACATCCTAAAAAGTCCCTTCCCAGCTTTCTTGAAGGCCGCCTTAAGATACTGGATGGTCTCCTCTCAGTTTTCTCTTTTCCAGAGTAAACAGCCCCAGGTCTCTCAGCCTTTCCTTACAAGACCAACATGCCAGTCCCTTAATCATCCTTGTAGGCCTTCACTGAACACTCTCTAGTATCTCCCTTTCCCTCTTGAAATGGGGAGCCTACAACTGTACACAATACTTCTGATGTGGTCTCACCAGGGCAGAGTAGAGAAGCAAGAGCTGCTGGCTACAATGGATACCATTGGCCTTCTTGGTCACAAGGGCACATTACAGTCCCATGGATAACTTATGGTCCATCAGGACTCCAAAGTCCTCCATGGAAGTGCTTTCCAGTGGGTCAGCCCTTCTATTGTACTGCTGCATCATGTTGTTCTTCTCCAGGTGCAGGATTCTACACTTACTCTTGTTGACAACTAGTCTAATCAGAAACTCATGTAAAACTGGTCCTGCAGAATAAGTATTAACTATCTCATTCTAAAACTGACATGACTAAAATAATTACAGTAGGAAAGCATTTAATCTTTGTAACTGTTAAGCCCATAACAATGAGCCTGGTGTTTGAAGAACTGTCATGTTGGGACTGAGAGAGTGGCCACCCTGTCAGCATTTTCTATATGATAATCAATTGGGGGATGCTCAGGAGAAGAAATAAAGCAAATCTAAAGTAATCTAAGGTTATCTAAGGTACTGATCACCTTCTGGAAACCAGTAGATTTTATGAGTTAGACCAGTGTATGCACAAAATGTTCACAACTATGAGTATGCTTATCTGGAATAAATGTGTCCTTCTTTTTGAATCTCTTAGTACTCTGGTCTTCCTTAGGGTTAGTATTACAGCAAAAAGATTGAGAGTGTGAGTAAGAGTACAAAATCACTGCTTGACAATGTTTAGTCTCACTCTTAAATGTTTGAGAGTAAAATATATCATTTTATGCTATAATTTGTTGCATTTTATAGTATAGGATGCTGACATTGTGTGTGAAAAACAGGTTTGATTGACTACCTGACTTGTGTGTAGGGTAGCAGAGTTCAACTTGCTGAATCATTTTTTATAAACTCAGTTTCTACCTCTTCTTGAGGTTAGATTGTTTTTAAGGTGTAAGCCTATTCTTCTTTTAGCTACTGTCTGGAAATAGATGTCTTTGAGCAATGACTTCTAAAATTGTTTCCCAAGTCGTAAACATTGGTGTAAGGAAAGAAAGAACTGGCTGTGAGTAAGGATGGGAGCCTATTCAAAATATTCCCCAAAATTATACCTCTACATCTTATATGTGTTGTCACCTGTGAATTTAATTTCCTCAGAAGTTAACCATGGCGTCCCCTAGCGTGAATGTTATACCCACTAGAGGGTACATAGCTTCCTCAGCTGCCAGAACTCTTCCCTGCTAGACAAAAGTAAGAATCCCGCTGAGCTTTCTTGGGCTAGCAGCCACATAGGTTATTTTCTGCTGTATCAGTCCTGCAGTGATTAGTAATTACTGAAAGCTGAATCTGGTACAGTGTTAATGTATTTAAATCATTTCATCATATCATAGACAAATTACAGGGACAGTTACTGTTCTGGACACACACAACCATCTCAACCCAAGATGTACAATGTTTCTCTAATTTGTCTCTAAGGGAATTAAATTAATTGTGAAGTAATACAGTAAATTCTGTAATTTGTATTAATCATTAGCACAGTAAAAAAATTGAAACCCTTCTTCACTCATCCTGACCAGGTGGGACAAAAAAGATGTTTCAGAACAAAGGTAGAGGCTCATCTGCAGCTACTTCCTGCGTCTTAGTGGCAGTCAGAATTTTAACTTCTGCTACATGAATTCATTTATCACTAAAATGACCAAAATCATCCAGTTAGCCCTCCAAGAACCCCAAATATAAAAGCAGCTGATTTCTGCTGTCCCACAATGTCCCCAGCAAATCAATTTGTTCCTTCATCTCACCACACAAAGAAGTCCCATTGAGACTTTAGGGAAGGAAGAGCAGAAGAAAGAGAAAGAAGAGCAGAAAAAAGAGAAGGCACAAAGCGAGGACATACCAGCATCACAAGGTAACCTTGGACACCTATGGATTATTTAAAAGCTGTTGGTTTTTGAGTGAAAATATGTCTTTACAGTGAACATTTCACACAGCAATTGACAAATTCTGCAGCAATTTCACACAGCTCCAGTCATCAGTCATTTGAGATATACGACTACAGTGTTGTACTACTACTGAGTTTTAAGTGCATAATAAGTCAGTTTGATTGACAGTCCTTGAGCAATAATAATAAATGTTGAAATAAATGTTTCCCTTATTGGTATACATTTATTAATTTCAGCTGTAGAAAACTAATAATAATGTTTAAGCACAATGGCAGTCATAAAACACGTTATGTTATCACTTTTAGGAATACAGTCTTAAAACAAACCTTCAAACAGTTATCTTTAGTGAATGTACATGTGAATTTAGACCTGTAAAGACAAAGAGATTTTATGCATCCAACTAAGAAGTTAGGCATCTACCTACCAGGTCTGCGTGTGTGTCGTGGGATACGCCCATTCTGGGAGGGGGGTGTTTCTTGGTCTGTTCCACTTCCTTCCCCTCCTTGTCCAGCAGGGATATAAGAGGGAGGAGAATTGTGGCCATTGCTCTCTTTTCCTGCTGCTTCCACACTCTGCAAAGGACTGGTTCTGTATCTTATAATTTTTTTTTCTTTCTTTCTTTTTTCTCCTCCCATCCATCCTTGTTCCTTCCCCTTGTGAACCCTGTCTGTCATTGTTACATAAATATATGTATGTATATATATATATATATTGTTTAAAGAAAAAAATTCTTTGCCTCTCTACTTCCAAGCTGAACCCAAATTATTTCTTGGTGGATTTGCTCCCCTCCCTTTCTTCTCTTTCTCTGTTGGGGAAGGGGATTCTCAGCCTTGCCCCATCTGAGCTTTTAAGCCTCAGTTAAGGCTCAAACCACAACAATGTGCTGTTTACGTTGGTTGTGTTTACAAGGAAGTTTTAAGTAAAAAATAAATTTCACCCAGCAAAAATACTCTGGATACTTAGGAATTATTACTTGGGTATTCTTTGCCAAGTATTCTTCCAGATTTGATGTTTTCATTGTCAGACAGTTTCTTTAGCGTGTACCATTCTTTCCCTTATTGTATGATTTTATGTGGATCACTTAATGTTGACAGATTTAAAATCATGTGAGAGGGGAGAAACTAAGAGGGCACCAGAGTACTGCACAGCAGGAGCACGTATTTTGTGCTTTACTTTGCTGTGCAGTCAAAGCATTATGCCTTTAAATACAGTAAAGTAACATCTTGAATCACTGCTCCTGAAGATCAGGATATTTCCTTTATAGTGTTTTTAACAAAAATCCATACTACTAGGAAACAAGGGTTCCAGCATGTTGTATTTGTGACCCTACATTCTATGTTCAAGGCAAGGTTCTCAAAAGTAGAAAACAGATTTGTTCTTCTCTTACAGTAATACAGCTTGGTCCTAAAAATCATAACCAAGCTGGTGAGTGCTGTCACCAAAAAAAAGTATACAAAATTCAGGATAGAAATGTGTTTGTCTGTGCATGCACAGTTCTTATATAAAAGCAAACCTATGTGAAGTATTTATAATTAGGAGGTGTATCAACTGAAAGGCATTTCACTTTCAAGTGGGAAAATCTATTTAAATATGCAGTCAGGAGGTATTTTATATTTATATATATATATATATATATATAGAGAGAGAGAGAGAGAGAGAGTGTGTGCATTTTAAAATGCATGTGTTAGATATTAAATGACATACTTCAGCACACACAAAGATGTCTTAAAATTTTGGGGTTTATTTGCAATACATAGTTTTCTACTGCAAATGTATTGCAACAAGCTACACTGAAAGACCTTGCTGTCATAGATAACAGAATCATAATCTTTCTGGCACATCATCAGCATTGTCTTTAAGTCATTCTCCAGAGGGAAAATTGGCTGGGCAAGAGGTCAATTCACTTTAAGTTCCCATTCAATGCCAGTGCACTTAGCTAACTGAGACCAATTAAATGATATTTTCTGTGAGAAAAACATTTGCTCTACAAGACCCGCTTCCAACTACTTCATTGTTACTTACTGATTTAGTGGACAGCCTTGACAAGCCAATCAAATACTAGAATTCTGTTAATTTTGAATTGAAATGCCCAAAGTTTTACTTCATAAAATAAATCTAAACCCCAAGTTTGGCTGACATTTATTACTGTGCTATCCCTACTTCCTGACTGTGTAAAATAAATCTGGAAATCTCAGAAGAAATCACAATCTAAACCACTCAGTCTCAGCTGACTGTTGAAATAACTGTGGGATAGATTCATAGGCCTTGAAATATGTCTTACAGTGAGATACTTAAAGATCAGAATCTGTTAAAAAGAACAGACTTAAGAACAGGATTAATCCTTGTCTGCAAGCATCTATACAAGGAGAAGATATCTGATATTAGAAGGTTCTTCAGTTAAACAGACACAGCCTTGGCAAGAACCCAACTTGAAGAAAGAAAAAAAAGAGAAAGAGGAAAGAGGCAAATTTATGGAAATATGAGTAACTGCATCAGGAACAAATTGCCGTGGGGTAAAGATGTATCTCCACCTCCTAAAGAGGTGGGGCTGTATTCCCTAAAACATCTTAAATCTGCTAGCAGAACCTGGGCAGATGCAGCACAGATCCAAATTTCAGCCTCAGAAATTCACATCCATCTTCCACCTGTAAGTGGAGATATCTATCTGTCTCTCTGTCTGACTGATGGGTTCCCTGAGTGTGCTACCCAGAAATTGCCCCATCTGACCAGAATGTGCATGTGTATGGTCATGGCCTTACATGGATTTGGAAAGCAGCAACTGCTCAGTGCCATAAGGCAAACATCCAACAACTTTGTCCCAGGCAAGGTATGATGGTACATGACCTCTTCTAAAAGAAGGGTAATGGCTGTATCATAGCCTCCCTTTTTATGAAATCCCTAGAGGCTGGAGCATTTGAGACTCAGTCAATACCCTCCATCTGAAAAGATCAAGAGCCATGGCTCCCCCTCCCAAGAGAACGCATTAAGCATAAGCCACACAGCTGGGGAAGGAGGGGGCTGCTACTGCCAAAATCCTATGTCTGTAGAGGAAAGAATGCAGTATAGCTATGGAAGATGTAAGCAAGAGTGCAAGAGGGAACATGACTCTGTGGCTTAGCGCCTACGGCACTCATCTGGGAGCAGGCAGACCTAGATTCCACTTCTAGCTTCAAGAACAGCTTCTGCATTTTATATTAAAGAGTTATTGGGTTGGTTACCCTGAGGCTGGGCTGATGAGGTTATTGAATCCCAATCTCCAATATTCTGAGTGAGTACGAATGAGCAAAACAAGTTATTATACAAATGATATCTGCCATCTCAGGCAGCCCTTTAAAAGAATGCAGTGGGTGACTATTACAAGGAGTAGACATCAGCACCAACAGCGGGGAGGAGCTAGTGGTCCACAGCTTGTGGCTGCCTCTTTGGGCTCCAAAGACTGGCACCATTCTGCAGCTGTTATCCATGGAACTGTACACACCATCTTCCTCCCTCAGATGAGGTGGCCACATTCCCAGTACTTAGTAGAAGCTCTCCTCAAGCACATGCTGCCCCCAGAATTGTGCTGGGGGCAGATACTGGAAAAGTATCAGCTGGCCTGGTGAAACTTGTGCCAGGGCATGCTCAAAGTTAAATGTTGTAGATGGTGGCATGCCAGTGTTCAACACCGTGCCCTGATCTGATTTAGTTTATGACAGAAATTTTCCTGGGGAAATGGTAGCTAGAGGATCTGAATTCACTGTATGTTTAAGACTAGTTTTACCAGATGCACTGACAAGCCAGTGGTTAGCCATGACAAGTGACTTTCATTGTCAGTGTTATTCATGCTCAATAAATATTTCTTTTATTCAAAAGAAAAATTTTTTTTGAGGTCATTCCTATTCAAAATCTGAAAATCACCTATTTTTAGAAAAGTAATAAAACCACTCCAAGTGTAAGCACAGTAACCTGCATTTCTCACATGTCAAAATGCATTCAGGTTTTCCTCTCACATATAGAGCCTTTGCAAGTGTCTCCTGATAATAGACTCCTTGTGAGCTCTTACTGATCCTTTTTCTTTCAGTATGTGCTTAGTTTTCTAAGGGCTCTGTTGTTGTTCAGAGAAGAAAGGATGGAAGCAGATGTCCAAACTTACTTTAAAAATGTGTGCAAATATTATGATAAATAAAAAAGCAATATTAAAGTAAAAGATAAAATTCTTCACGGCACTAAGGGGGCGATTTTCCCATTAGCCCAGAAACATGTATTGACAGCTTCATGTCTGGAGTCCACTAAGGGAAATTTAGACAGTAAATACTTTATTTCAGTTAACTAGCAAAATATCTGTGAAAATCTAGGCTATAACAGCTGATGTGAAATAAATAGTTCTCAGTAATGCCTGAGAAAGTGAGCAGATACAGGATTTACAAACAAATTTCCTGTGGAAATGAAATCTTGCAATTCACTCTTAGAATGGCCTGAAATGTCAGAGCTTCATGTTGTTGCTTTGGTGGTTTGAATTTACTGTCAGGTTAATTGACTGACTACCATGCAAAATGTAGGCTAAGTACTGACTGGTGTCTCCTAGAGATACCCTGGAACAAGCAAACAAAGAAACAAAAAAAAAAGGTAGACATGCTAGTCAAAGAATGTTAGACATGAAAGAAAGTATCTAAAGGGGTTTTCAAGGAAAACAAACAAACAAACCCAACAAATAAAACAAAAAAACCACCACCCACAACTGAAAAACCAAGCCACACCAAAACAAATGGCACCTATTGTATTTATATGTTGTGACGCAATATATAGTTGCATGCTTGAATACTACTTTTTCCTCACAGGACTCCATTCTCATTCAGGCTGATTATAAAGAATTTTCTCCCATTTTTCACCTTCCTTTGCATAATTTTAATATAACTTTCTTCTCAGAACAGACATTCTGTTTTAACTAATTTCTACAGTTCATCGGGGGCAAAAACATTACCCTGGAGAATGCCAGTAGCTTAAAGGAACTCTTCCTGAAATATTTACCCCATGCAGAGCTACAGGCTGGGGTCGGAGTGGCTGGGAGCTCCCAAACAGAGAGGGACCTGGGGGTGCTGGTTGACAGCTGCCTAAACATGAGCCAGCAGTGTGCCTAGGTGGCCAGGAAGGCCAATGGCATCCTGCCCTGCATTAGGAATAGTGTGGCCAGCAGGAGCAGGGAAGTCATTGTGCCCCTGTACTCTGCATTGGTTAGGCCACACCTTGAGTCCTGTGTCCAGTTTTGGGCCCCTCACTTTGGGAAAGACATTGAGCCACTTGAACATGTCCAGAGAAGGGCAACAAGGCTGGGGAGAGGCTGTGAGCACAAGCCCTATGAGGAGAGGCTGAGAGAGCTAGGATTGTTTAGCCTGGAGAAGAGGAGGCTCAGGGGTGACCTCATTACTCTCTACAACTACCTGAAAGGTGGTTGTAGCCAGGAAGGGGTTGGTCTCTTCTCTCTAGCAACCAGCACCAGAACAAGAGGACACAGTCTCAAGCTGCACCAGGGGAAGTTTAGGCTGGAGGTGAGGAGAAAGTTCTTCACAGAGAGAGTCATTCGTCATTGGAATGTGCTGCCTGGGGAGGTGGTGGAGTCACCATCCCTGGAGGTGTCCAAGAGGGCACTGGACGTGGCACTTGGTGCCATGGTCTAGTCATGAGGTCTGTGGTGACAAGTTGGACTCGATGATCTTTGAGGTCTCTTCCAACCTTGGTGATACTGTGATACTGTGATTTATTTTGAAAAGACAATAGAAATGCTAAGTGTTAAAAGTAGATTAACTTTTTTTTTCTTTTTTTTTCCTGGTCAGTATTGGTATTGCTGCTCTGTTACTAATAAGGATTACTTAACACTTTTTTATCTATTTACCTGATTTTCAGCCATAGCATTGCCCTAAGGTTGTAAAGTACAATTGTTCAGGTTGGACTTGATGATCTTTGAGGTCTCTTCCAACCTTGGTGATACTGTGATACTGTGATACTGTTACAAAGCTGATTTATCTGTTCTTAAATTCCATGTTTTTAAAAATGAGTTCTCCTCCTTTTCTCCTGAGGTCACTCTTTCATTATTCACTGCTCATTATAACAAACAGAATTCATATAACAAAATCTATAAAGGTTATAGAAAGTGTTTCTCCCCAAGCCATCAAGAATCTGATTCCAGAAAGTAACACTCTTAGGGGTAAAAACTGTATGAAAACAAACAAAACATAAGAATATTTTGGTCCCTCACTCTTTTGTGTTGTTTGGCTAGTTGGTTGAGTTTTGGTTGGTTGGGGGGGTTGGGGGGTTTTTCCTTCCCACCCACCCCCCCTGTTTTTTTCCTCTGTTTTTCCACTGAATTTTTCTGCTTTGCTCCAATCAATGCTTTTTGGCATTCCCAGGGTCCCATAACAATGGGCTCTTTGAGAGAAGCATAGCTGACATGACTGTTGTCAGCAACTATTTATTATTAGTCTCAGAATTTAAAAGAATGGAGTAGGAAGATCCTTCTGCCTGAGTCAGCACATGGAAATCAAGGAATGAGGAAGGATTGGCTGGAAACAGGTTATGACTCTTCCAGTAGCACTTTCATTCAGTGAAAGGACTCAGAGGTGTAGATATGACCAGAGCTACCTCTTCATCTGGAGTCTAGACAGTCTTTCTGACAGACAGCAGAAATTTTTCCCTGCCCAGTCAGGAATGTTTCCTAGAGGGACCCATCATACTTGCTCCACTCTGTGATTCCAGAGCAGCATTCAATCCCAGTTTTGGCCTAATTCACCAAACACTGTTACTTATCTCTGCTTCTCTCAGACTGATCTGTTCTCCTGTCTTAGAAGCCTTTTACAATTCCCCTGTTCCACTGCATATCCACCCAATAGTAAATAATATTTTCTTCAGGCATGCCTTTCTCCCTCCTTGCAAGCAGTCCAGTACCATGCCTCAAGGCAATCCCCTTCTCCTTACGAAAGACAGATTTGCAAATAGCATAGCTCATGAACAACACGCCTACTCTTGAAGTTAATGACACCAAAACAGTTAGTGACATGAAAAGGAGTGCTGATCTTGCTGACAAGATCAAGCCAGGCCAGAAGCTGAGAACCCAGATCACATAGTAAAGGGTATTCTTACCTCTCCATCACTAACTGCTTTGTATATTCTCATGATTCTTCAAAAGTAAGTTGGGAAAGTAGACAGGGGAATTAGATCACTCTCATGAGTAAAATTAGTCATCATTATGCCAAAGTTTATCTGGCAAAAGCTTCATCATTGTCAGGCAAAATTTTACCATTATGGGACACATCCAAACCAAGGAACTAGCAGAACTAGCAAAGGTAAAAAAATAAGACAGGATTAATTACAATATAAAGTAGCTTCTAAAGCCTGACAGACAATGCATTACAATTCTTCAGTTTGGAAAGATACATCTACATCTATAAAAGAGTGAAAAGTATGTAAGAACTACCTCTCAATGCAGAACCCATAGAGCACCTGATTAAATTGTGACAGAGCTAGTGACAAATATAACTGATATTTTCACACTCAGCTAAACTGAAACACCTCATCTTAATATTGAAATGAAAATGAGTAGAAAGACACAAATTCATGCATGATAAATTCTCTGTGGCAGCCTGACTTGAAATGTGGGATGAAACCTCTGATTCATAAAGTCTCTGTCCATATGATTTTGGGGTCAGAGAGTGGGTACTAGGAGAATTATCTCTCTAAAAATGTTCTGTCTTTTTCCCTGCACCCCCATCTGCAGAAAATACCCTGTGCTATCTGGGCCTGTGGTACTGTCATTCTTGTGTTCTTACACTCTTAAAGGTCTCTACAACTACTACTGCTAGGTCAACAGACCTGACTTGGGGAAAAATTAATTTAATTTCTTATCAATCAAATCTGAGAAATGAAACCAAATCTTAAAATGCTTTCCCTTACTCCTCCCTTCTTCTCAGCTTATTTTCTGTAACTGCTTCCTGCTCTGAGCAGCACAGGGAGACAGGAAATGGAGACTGTGATCAGTTCATCATACATTGTCTTTGCCACTCCCTCCTCAGGGGTAGGACTCCTTACATTCTTCCCCTGCTCCAGTATGGGGTCCCTTCCACCAGAGACAGTTCTCCACAATTTTCTCCAATCTGTGTGTTTCCAGGGACTGTAGTTCTTTACAAACAGTTCAAGCACATGTTCCCCAAGGGGTCAGAGTTCTGACAGGAAAACTAATTCAGTGTGGGTTCCAGTCTCCATGGGGTATAGGTCCTGCCAGGAGCCTGCTTCAGCACAGGCTTCCCATGAGGTTGCAGCCTCTTTTGAGCATCCATCTGGTTTGCAAGTGGATATCATCTCCACCATAACCTCCATGGTCTTTGGGGGAACAGTCTCACCATTATCTTCACCATGGGCTGCAGGGAAATGTCTGCCTTAGTTCCTGGAGCACCTCCTGTCCCTCCTTGTTTACTGATCTTGGTATGCACAGTACTCTCTCATATTCTCTCTCCTCTCTGGCTGAAATTGCTGTTGTGCAGCAGCATGTTATCACAGAGGCACTGCCACTGTTGCTGATGCGGTTGGCCTTGGCCAGTGGGTCCAGCTTGGAGATGACTCTATTGGACAGAGGGAAAGCTTCTAGCAACATCTCATAGAAGCCACCCCTGTAGCACCCCCACTACCAAAACCTTACCACACAACCTCTTATACAGTTCCATAGATGGAACACTAACCTCACTTGGTTTCCTCAGTTTGACAGTAACAGCTGGAGGTTCACCCTACCTGCATTTGAAATCAGGGAAAATTAAGAGAAAAAGGAAAGGAGAAATCTGAAGTAGTAAAAATGTAGTGCTCTCTCAAGAGGTGCAAAACTCTTTTACAAAAATCCAGTGAAGGCTTCTATTTGCTGCAAATTAATTTAAGGAAGAGTAACAATTATGCTACCACAATAATGCAGTCATTACAGTGCCTGCAGGAAGCCTCTCAACACACAACAAGCAGAGATTCTGGCAAGGACAGACACACATACAAATCACCTTGGGCTGGAAGATGGTTTGATTTTATGAACTGTCTACCCAGAAAACATCTTATCAATCACCCACTTTACCATATCTGAGAATCAGAGGAGGGCTTTTCCTGCCACACTCAAGTTCTCAGGAGTGATTAGTTTAGTCCTGCAAAAGCCATTTCCATGCACCCTCTAATTCCTACCAAGACCAATGGTTAATGCTGCATCATGCAGTACTACAGGCTGGGGTCAGAGTGGCTGGAGAGCGGCCATGCAGAAAGGGACCTTGGGGTACTGGTTGATAGAGGTTGAACATGAGCCATCAGTGTGCCCTGGTGGCCAAGAGGGCAAATGGCATCCTGGCCTGTATCAGGAACAGTGTGGCCAGCAGGAGCAAGGAAGTCATTGTGCTGCTGTACTCAGCACTGGTTAGGCCACACCTTGAGTACTGTGTCCAGTTCTGGGCCCCTCAGTCTCAGAGGAGACCTTATTGCTGTCTACAGCTACCTGAAGGGAGGTTGTAGCCAGGTGGGGGTTGGTCTCTTCTCCCAGGTAACCAGCCCCAGAACAAGAGGACACAGTCTCAAGCTGCACCAGGGGAGGTTTAGGCTGGATGTTAGGAAGAAGTTCTTCACAGAAAGAGTGATTTGCCACTGGAATGGGCTGCCCAGGGAGGTGGTGGAGTCACCATCACTGGAGGTGTTTAGGAAGAGACTGGATGGAGTGCTTGGTGCCATGGTTTAGTTGATTAGATAGTGTTAGATGATAGGTTGGACTTGATGATCTCAAAGGTCCTTTCCAACCTGGTCTATTCTATTCTATTCTATTCTATTCTATTCTATTCTATTATTCTATTCTATTATATTCTATCCTATTCTTCTATTCTATTCTATTCTATTCTATTCTATTCTATTCTATTCTATTCTATGCTTTTCATAAAAGGACATTCCGTAGTGACCCAGAGATCTGCAATGATAAAGAGTTTGTCTGGCATCTGTGTCAAGCCATTGACTTTTGTTATGCTTTTCACCACAAGACTGAGGAGCCCATTTGTACCCATTCCTTGTTTCTCTTCATGAGTGATACACTGTGATGAAGTCACCTCTCAAACTCCTCTTTCATTAGAAACTATTTTTTCAATTCTGTTCTGATCCTTCTCCAATTTTAACACTCCACTAAAAGTGGCCACTTGGGTGTTGTATGTAGGATGTTAATAAGGGGTTTAAGTAACATCAGATGCAAGCATCTTCCTCTGCTACTTAGTTTCATAGTTTCAGTCAAGGTTGGAAGGGACCCCCTTCACACTACCTGCAAGAGCAACACGTTGGAGTCCACACTGAGTGAACTCTACTCTGTCAATCCTAGTTGCAGATCAGGATTGCTGCTTTCCAGGACATAATCTCACTTTTTTTTTTTTTATGTAGGGAAGATCAACAGGAACACGGCTATGAAGAGATTCATTCACTGAGAGTGAATGCACTATTTTGTTTCTGTGAATTGAGAGACAAACATTGTGTGCAGTGCTGTTCTGTGGCTTCGGGAAATCTGTTGTACTATGTATGGTTTTGCTTCTCTCTCTATTTTTTTAATGTGAGCCTGAAATTGAGAGTTGGATTTAGGCATGAAGAGAGAGCTAAGGAATGAACTGCTATAGGTGTTATTCAACTTTCTAAGTAAAGTTAGTACAACAATACATACAATAAATAAAACCAGGTTGGAAGAGACCTTCAAGATCATCGCGTCCAACCTATCAACCAATCCAAGCCCCCTAAACAACTAGATCATGGCACCAAGTACCCCATCAAGTCTCCTCCTGAACACCTCCAATGATGGTGACTCCACCACCTCCCTGGTCAGACCATTCCAATGGGCAATCACTCTCTTCTATAGAACTTACTACTGTTGTTGGAGAATTTTTGACTGTTTCTATCAATTACTTACTGTTATCTCACACAACTTAATATCTGTAAGTGCACTGTGAAGCCAGTAGAAGCACCACACGTGCCAGCCACGAGCAACACAAATGGCAACACAACACAAGCTGTGCTGTGCAGCTATTCTTTAACTGGAGCGAGGAACTGAAAGACCACAGACAGAGGAGACCTTCTGTGGCACTGATAAGGGTATTGATTATATCTCGAGTCAGTAATTAAAGCAGGTTTTCCATCTACTTTGATCTAAACTGATCATACTATGCTGATTCCAGGAAAAAAGTCAGGAAAATGAATGTGAACAGAAGCTGTTACAGTTCTGGACTCTTTCATTGAATGAACAAGCTAAAGCATATAGGAAACAGTTTACAAGGAAGCTGCTTCATTTTTATTGATGGTAATCATAAACACATAAGCAGAATAACATCAACTACATGCCACTGTGCTGTTTCTTTCTTTTTTAAAATTTAATACTCAGGGCAGTAAAAAAAATACACAACAAAAAGTAGAAATACAGAGTCAGTGCATGGGATTTTTTAACCTGTATTTCTTCCCCCTTGCATAATCCAGTTACTGTGTGTAACAGCATGCAGTGGATCAGGATGTGATTATCCAAGACTCACAGTGTGTGCACATCAGGAAATATTTGTTAGCTTTCTAAAAGCAGCTGTGTATTCTATTTTATGCAGTTCATAGTTAAGCAGTATTAAGCATTGCAGATTGACTATTCTATAGTTTTCCAAATTTCAAACCCCTCTCTTTTTCTACATTCCCACCTCCCCACCCCAATAATAATTACATTTACATAATTTAGCAAGCTGTTGCAAATGCATCTTTGGGCTAACATCTCTGTTTTGGAGATATACAATCAGATAAATAATGTCTAAAGGAAGTATTTGAACATCTGTAATTATGTATTTCAGTCACTGGTGATCTGCTTTTTTCAAAGGTTGTGACTTATCCATATTAACAGTGATGTCAGTGGGACCTGAGACTACACAAAACTTCAGAAACATACCATTTATAAATGTAAGTAACAGATTTGAGTGTCTAACTTCCAGCACTTTCCTTGCCTCAAGGAGAGAGAATAAGTGGATCAGGAAATCCTCAGAACAGGTTGCCCAGAGCCCTGTCGAGCCCCTCAATTTAAGGATATTGAGACACTTGAATGTGCCTAGAGAAGGGCAACGAGGCTGATGAGAGGCCTTGAGCACAAGCCCTGTGAGGAGAAGCTGAGGGAGCTGGGGCTGTTTAGCCTGGAGAAGAGAGGCTCAGGGGAGACTTATTGCTCTCTACAACTACCTGAAAGGAGGCTGCAGACAGGTGAGGGTTGGTCTCTTGGTTCTTCTCCCAATCAACCAGCAATATAACAGAGGACTCAGTCTCAGCTGCACCAGGGGAAGTTTAGGCTCGAGGTGGGGAGAAAGTTCTTCACAGAAATAGTTTTTTGCCATTGAATGTGCCCATGGGGGGGTGGACTCACCATCCCTGGAGGGATTGGATGTGGCACTTGAAGCCATGGTTTAGTTGTCATAAAGTGTTGGGTGATAGGTTGGACTTGATGATTTCTGAGGTCTTTCCAACCTTATTGATTCTATGATTCTACTTAAGGGCAATGAAAGCTTGAAATAATGATACTGGCATAACCCCATGCTTACAGAACTCATATTGTCATATTATCTAAAACAAGACTAGATGAAAGTAAAAGGAAGTAGGATCTGGACAAGTTAGAGCATGTCCAGAGAAGGGCCACGAGGATGATCAGAGGGCTGGAGAACCTATCCTGTGAGGACAGACTGAGGGAGTTGGGGCTGTTCAGTCTGGAGAAGAGAAGGCTCCAAGGAGACCTTCTTGTGGTCTTTCAGTATCTGAAGGGGGCCTACAAGAATGCTGGAGGACTTTTTAGGGTGGCAGGACTAGGGGAATGGAACTAAACTAGAAATGGGTAAATTCAAATGGGATGTTAGGAAGAAGTTCTTCCCCATGAGGGTGGTGAGACACTGGCACAGGTTGCCCAGGGAGGTGGTAGAAGCCTCATCCCTGGAGGTTTTGAAGGCCAGGGTGGATGGGTTCTGAGCAAGCTGATGTAGTGTGAGAGTGTCCCTGGCCATGGCAGTGGGGTTGAACTAGATGATCCATGAGGTCCCTTCCACCCTAACAATTCTACGATACGCTTCTGTTAATGAGAAAAAATGGCATCAACTCAGAAATTACTGGAATCATCAAAATATTATTAACTGTCACACTGTCACTATTATTTAGTCACACTAAGTTCACAAAGTTGCAGTAACATTAATTTTTATAATTATGTTAATATATAGTGGCCTCAGCTTCACTGGTAAAAAAGAGTACCAGCAACCTGCCAGTAAAGTTTTTGTTGGGTGTTTCAAATTCTACAGCTCCAGGAACTGGAAACTTTGTTTTCAGGAAAGTGCCCAGTGCCTAGGGCTGGGGATGCTCCAGTGACCCCCTTGATGTCTTATCACTGGCTGGGGCAGGGGGATGAACTTTTCTCTGAAGGACCTGGGGGACACCAGAACTCCCAGCTCCTGCCCCGTATTTGAGGGACCTTGACATGCTGGACAGATGGGCATAATCTAATGGCATGAGATTGAACACACCCAAGTGCCAGGTTCTGCACATTGGCCACAACAACCCCATGCAGTGCTACAGACTGGGGTCAGAGTGGCTGGAGAGCGGCCAGGCAGAGAGGGACCTGGGGGTGGTACTGGTTGATGGGAGGCTGAACAGAGCCTGCAGTGTGCCCAGGTAGCCAAGAGGCCATGGCATCCTGGCCTGCATCAGGAACAGTGTGGCCAGCAGGAATAGGGAGGTCATTGGTCCCTGTACACTGCACTGGTTAGGCCGCATGTGTAGTCCTGTGTCCAGTTCTGGGCCCCTCAGTTTAGGAAGGATGTTGACTTGCTGGAACGTGTCCAGAGAAGGGCAACAAAGTTGGTGAGGGGTTTGGAACACAAGCCCTATCAGGAGAGGCTGAGGGAGCTGGGGTTGCTTAGTCGAGAAGAAGCAGCTCAGGGTGTGACTTATTGCTCTCTACAACTACCTGAAGGGAGGTTGTGGACAGCAGATGTTTGGTCTCTTCTCCCAGGCAGCCAGCACCAGAACAAGAGGACACAGCTCAAGCTGCACCAGGGAGGTTTAGACTGGATGTTAGGAAGAAGTTCTCTACAGAGAGAGTGATTGCCCATTGAATGGGCTGCCTGGGAAGTGGTGGAGTCACCATCATTGGAGGTGTTCAGGAGGAGACTTGATGGGGTTCTTGGTGCCATGGTTTAGTTGTTAGGTGGGTTGGATTGGTTGATGAGTTGGACACGATGATCTTGAAGGTTGCTTCCAACTGGTTTATTGTATTGTATTGTATTTCCTGACAGGTATTTCTAATGTAATTCTAAGTATCTTGGGTGTATGAAGTGATGAATCACTTGAATAGTCACAGATTTCCTCCTAAAGAACAATCATGAGACAAGGCTATGAAATACTGCTTCTGCCTGAAATTATTAGTCTTTCCTCAGGCTGAGATCAGAAAATGAAAATGGTGAAATTTTGTAGTCTAACAACCTAAGGAACATCGAAGCAGACTAGTGGAACTGGGGAAAGGTTACTTTAAGGAGATTCACAGATCATTATTATGAAGGTTTATTTCTAATATATATGGATAAGCTTTTCATAATGTTTCATGTAGCTCAATGTTTTTGACTTAAAAGTTCAAGCTCACAATATATTTCAAAACATTAAATGGCTTATATTTATGCAGTCTGGATAATTATTTCAAGCTTGGATCACTGATTCTCTGAACAACAGCATTTTGTGGCATCATGGATTATAATAACAAAAGCATCTTTTGTTTGTTTGGGGTTTTTTAAGCGTTTTTGTCCTCAATTTCACCTTAGCTTAGAATCACAGAATTGTTAGGGTTGGAAGGGACCTCAAGGATCATCTAGTTCAACCCCCCTGACATGGGCAGGGACACCTCACACTAGACCAGGTTACTCAAAGCCACATCCAGCCTGGCCTTAAACCTACAGGGATCAGGAGCTAGGATAAAGGCAAGGATTTCATAGAGACATGTAAGAAAAATACTTTCCAATTAATCTTTGTTTCTATGCTCTAAACTATATAAACTGGATAATAAGGTTACTCATGAAAAAGAGAAAAGGTGCAGGATGAATGTGAATATGTGAATAATATGAATAATATGGATAATGTGAAGGGGGCCTACAAGAAGGCTGGGGAGGGACTTCTCAGGATCTCAGGTAGTGAAGGGACTAGGGGGAATGGAATGAAGCTGAGGGGGGAGATTCAGGCTGGACTTGAGAAGGAAAGTTCTTCACCATGAGAGAGGTGAAGCCCTGGAAGGGGTTGTCTAGGAGGGTGGTTGAGGCCCATCCCTGGAAGTGTTTAAGACCAGGCTGGATGAGGCTTTGGCCAGCCTGCTATAGTGAGGGTGTCCTGCCTATGGCAGGGGGGTTGTAGGACTAAATGATCCTTGTGGTCCCTTCCACCCTGACTGATACTATGATACTACTATGATAATATATAGCACAAACATGAGATTTTAGCCATCACATGGAACTATATGCACAGACACATATTTGTGTGATGTATTCCATATTATATGAATATATACACCCACCACCCCACTCCCCATATATATATAATATATATATACAATTTACATTGCTCTTCTTCATGGTAATTGACCAGCATAACTGCTAACCAATCTCTGATGGGTAGCACAGTACATACCTTGCTTTTACGTACCAGCTCTGGCTTTTTCCTTTTTTTTTTGTCTTTCCTCCTTTTAATTCTACAAGATGCTGCCTTCAGTCAAACCTTTAATCCTGGTGTCCTATAGCATTTATGGCAAGAGTGAAGCCTGTTTAGAGAGGCATTTCAATTCTCCCTCAGGCCAAAGAAAAAATGTTATTTGTAATGCCAGCACTGTGGCTCATATGCTAGGAAACTAGTGACATTTGACACAGTCAGGGACAGCTCTGAATTACGTAGTTCTGCTGTTGTATCATAAACTGGAGCTTAAGTACTGAGAAAGCCTTCTCTCTCTATCTGTAACCTTGTTTCTTTGCCAGACAAGTTACTGTCTGCAGGGAATACAGCAACACTGATGTAGCATCTGAACTAGCCTACACAGTGTGTTTTGTGGGTTACCCCTCCCCTGTATGCCAGCAGTGGCCAACTTGCTTTATCTGAGTATTTCAAATGCAGCTCCCACGCTGAGGATGCATCACATACTGGCTTAAGGACTCAACCACCACCGCAAGGGGCTCAAGTTGTAAGTGGTCTGTAAGTACTACACTGTCTGTCACCTTGCAGCACAGATAAATGCCTGGCTAACACCAAGATCCGGGGGAAAGGCTGTGTGGAGAAACATGCCCTGGTTGTGAGATTCTCATTTCTTCATCTCTTTTAGATATGTCTTCCAACTTTGTCTTACACCCAATAAGAAGCTTTTTGTGCAAGATCAGAAGATCGAAATGCTGTTGAAGAAATCTCAGGTTCTTCACTTTTTCATCTAGTATAGTGGAATAGATTGCATGCCTTTTTTTCCATTAGCAATAGCTAGTGCTACCATTATGCTGCCATCCTCTTTGACCTTGAAGTGGTTTTGTGAATGACAGTATTATTCCTCTCTTACAGCTCTTACTATTGAAAATCTATGTAAGACTCTGGATCCCTAAACCCGTTAGGACAGTTCCGTTGGAAAGCATAAATACCTCCCAGTAAATTTCAGATCTGTTCTATTTATGTTGGATGGACACTTCCTGGTTACCCTGAAGGATCCAGCTGGTGTCCAGTCACTGAGAAATATACAAGGAGCTTTGTGCTTTCAAGTCAATGAAGCAAGATAACAGCTTTCAACAGTTATCTTATTCATAAAACAATAGCTGAGAACATCCAGGCTTTTGCAGGCCTAAGTCAGTGTAACTGACAGAGAAGACTGCTCAGCTGCTGGATCTCTTCTGTTCAAAGAGGTGCAAGGCAGTTGCACAGCTGTAAACAGGGAACCAGCAAAGGTGCTGCTTCTGTCAAGAAAGTAAGCTACTGAATAATAAGTTTTTTTTCTTTGACACAGCTTGGGGTTTGCAGTGACACCACCACAGCTTATGTTTAATTAAAAGTTTGCAAATTTAGCCAACAAGGTTGGTAACTCCAGAAATAGGGAATCTGAAGGAGATGAGTGCATGCAGACAGCTCAGTGATAAGGACTATAATGAAGAAGCTCAATACACGATCTAGCAATTTAGCAAGGTCCCTGCAAAGAATAGAAAAGCAAATTTTCAACCTGAGCCATAGAGATGGGCAGGTTATCAGATGGAGACCATCAGTAAATCATTGTTCAGATAATTGTGGCAACATTTGACCAAGTCTCATAATGTTCTGTTAAATACAAGTCTGCCCTGGTGGAGGGGCTGCAGCCTAGTCTTTTTCAAAGGTCTCATGAAAGGCTATCCTGGTGTTCTTTTGGACAGATGAGTTAATTACAGCAGCTCTGGTGCTTATGGTTCTCTCTGTCCCAGTGCATCATTCTAGCCATCAGCTGTCCCATGCCCTCATAAAACGAGCCCAGCAGAAATGCATCTGGAAATATGAGCAGAATTTAGTTCCAGTGAACACCACACCTAGCAGTCAAATTAACACAGCTCTGCTCTGAAGCTATTCTCAGTGTAATTGCAAAGGTGCAGATAATTGTCAAGATGGTTTGTGAGAAGAAAAATAATCAACAGGAATATGCACTCTGAGCATAATCATCACAGAGAGTAAATTATGTCAATGCAAATAGAAAGGTCTGACCACCATTTCCATCTAGTAGGTTACTCTCTGAATTAGTGGGCTTGCCATCAGCTTGCCTGCCCCGAATCACTACCCTATGGAACAAAAGAACATTCTATGTTTCAGAATGACTTTTACAAATTCTCCTGAAAACATACTTAATACTCCATTTTTATTTTGAGGTGTGATGAGTTTTAGCAGAAATCATCTATAATTTTATTATTTTTTTTTAAGAACTGCAAGTGTAGCATAGTAGTGGGAAGAAATCATGCAGCTATCAGTATCATAAAACAAAAGTAGTGGATAATGTGACACATTCCACTGACCCGAGAGGCAAAGTATATGCAAGTTCACTTGTTCCCCAAGTAACTACACATTTTCTTTCAAAAATGTCTCAATTGGGGTCATACAAGTCACTTTCCTACAGTCCCTTGGGTTTATAATGAGTACCAGGCTCTATTTGGATGGCTGAACAGCAAAATTCTTTGGAAAAGCACGCATCTGTAGTACAGCAGTACTCAGGCTCAGACTGGGTGCAAATGGAGAATGAGTTCATCTATTTAATAAGAACTTGGCATATAGTTAATATGACCTCAAAGGAAAAATATAAATGGGATGAGATGAGAATGAAAAGTAAGGGATGGAAATTGAAGGCCTAAGCTGAGCGAATAGACTCATAAGAAAAGATGTTCCCAAGTGAACACTAGGAACTAGTTAATCTGCTGCAAACTTAAGACACCTCCAAAAACTCTAGACTT